>VOMN01062071.1:0-14675 GCA_014899125.1 Orchestia grillus
GGGTGCCCAATGGGAGGCTAAACTGTGTGCGTTTGGGGTGCCCAATGGGGGCTAAACCGTGTGTGCTTGGCAATGGGACTAAAATTATTGACTCAAATATCAGAAATAAAAGTTATTCTGCACCATAAAGTAATAACTTAGTACTCTGAAAAACATACATGATTAAAAATCAACGTTCTAGGCGAAACGGTATACATTGCAGTCAAAATTGCTAACGCAAGAAGGCATTTCTCAATCATCATAATTAATTAAAGTTGTGTGGTGACGCACAAAGTGAATATTTAGTGCAAAACAATAATCCTACGTTTACAAGGTATTTACAATTTGCTTGTTGCACTTTTGTGGATAGCAAAAAACACGGGCTTACACAATTAAATTCAATAGAATTCACGGGAACAAACAGACCTTCATCTTTGAATATTTCAAGCTTATTTCAGTTCACAACTTTTGGACGCCCTAACTATTACGTTACCTCCCATTTCCTACCCTTATTATTTGCAAGACATGAGCACACCGTACCGTGGTGCACGTCAAGATCTAAGTAGGCAACGCGCCGGTAGTGCTGCCGCAGGTGCAGGATCGCCAGTACGATATCGTTTACGTAGCAAAAGCCAGACGCACAATCCCTGAAACATCAGAGTCCGTGAATCTCCTTTAATTGCAGTGCTTATTTTTCTCCTATAATGCAACACTCGTACATAAATTAGACGTCTACGTTAAAGTTTAATTTCTATGTAGGTAAAGGACACAGCCTGTCAACGGAAAATTAGGGCGCCGATAAAATTTCCAGAAGTTAGTTAGCAAATGAGGTTGACTTGAAGGATAAAAATCCTATGAGAACTACCTCAAATGTACCGTATTATAATCCGATCCCATTGTCAGTTGGTGAGATGTCCGAATTTGATAAAGATTCAAATAAAGTACGATCTATTCAACTCTCTTGAGAGGATAAAATATTTCTGTGCTTCTGAGACTCGTTAAAGACTCCATAACTGATTAGTTTATCATCGTGCAGATACTAACTCAACTATTACAACACTTACACACTAGGCAGATTATTTCAAAAGTACTTTTATAAAAAGTTTCTATCTGCAATTGATGACAGCGTAGGATGCAAATGTGCATGTACGGAAAATTATTTAAAACAATGACATGTTTTCCCGCATATGATCAGTGCTTGATACATCTAATGCAGGAGACAATATTAAGAGGGTCGTTATAAAAGCAATGCCTCCAATGTTTTTGACCCGCCCCAAAGGATCCCAGAATAATGCTTACAGCATTTTTATGATGACTGAACCTGATAATTTGAATTTTGTATCTCTCTCTTGTACATATTGAGCGTAAGACAGTTTTTGTAAGCGTGAATGAAGTGCTTGCACAGCTGGATGTGGGGCTCCGTGCACTGGAAACGACCTTTTAATCCCTAAAGATGACACGGATTGCGCGGACAACGTTTTCCTGACAATAAAGCCATCATCGACGCCGGAAAGAAGTAGACCACCTCTGCAGGCAAAAGATTTTACAGGAGAAGCATTAAGGCCCTTGATTGTCGTATCGCTAAAATTGCATAAAGAAGGGGGGTGACTATGGGAAGAAATGAATTCTGATTCATAAATATCCGCTCATTTCAGTGGTCATATCTTTGTAGCTGCTCAATTTTTTTTAGTTAAAGAATAGGAGGAATCCCTTTTGGAACAACCCTTGCATAATATTATACCAACCTTCAGACTCGAGATCATCAGTACATGTACATTATTTTACACGTAATAGTATTACCTCTGGGCGTGGTGCCAGCCTCCGCACCAGTTGATCGCCACGCGGGCAGATGTAGATGAAAGAAGCCGAGCTGCCGTCAGAGAGCCGCCAGCAAGATGGCGGGCCATGGACCAAAGGGAGGGTAGCACAGGACAGTCGAATCCTTTTTCAAGAGAAAAAATATAAGTAGAGCCACCGAATATTTCACGTACATAATCGTCTTCTATTTAAATCCTCAAAATTACGCAGGAAAAATGAACGTGGAGTGAAAATTATTCCACGCCTGGCTAGGTCTTGTCATCCGCGAGAAGAACAATGCAAGTACAGAATGATACAGAGAAACGGAAACTTTTGAAAAACTCAACACAAGTAACAGAAAGCGAACAAAATATTTTTATAGACAGCAAGTGAACCAATGAAAATTCCCTTTTGAGAGACAGTAATCCAAATTATCAATGTTTTAAAAATACGTCCTGTGAATGTTAATGGCTGCCACTACGCATTTCAAAAGTTCCCGTTTATGTGTGTCACTCTACGAGTCAGAGAGTGAAAATTTTTCGCGATATCGAGGCTGAGTTAAGGAACACACTGTACAGCACAGCTTTACGCCCGAAATGTCGCCCGAAAATTGTATGGAAATGTCGCCCGAAAATTGAGACCAGCTTAGGAGGACCTTGTTTGGATGTCATTAGGACTCCCTGGCGTACTGGTATAGTGTTACGCTCACAGCTGGAAAGTGACGGCTCGATTCCCGGCGGGAGCAACCTAATTTTACGAACAACAGATTGCTTCCCATGAAAGAGGAGGCGTAAACCTCACATCCCTCACGCGTCAGTAGTCATAGGCACTGAAAACCCAAAGATGTACTGTAGGTCAACTGTGTTAGAATTAATCAAATTTCATTCCTTCATAAACAAGCTGTTGAAATACAATTGACGCGTGAACAGATTTTAGGTGCAATTGCAGCTAAGTTGAAAGTTGTTCGCATTCAGTTGATGGTCTTACTGAATATTCAGGAGGCACAGACGGCAGCCTGGTAAGGTCCGACGCATATATTGTACTGAAAATTCAAACGAGCAAAATTATGATTCAAAATTTCAAGCATCTGTTCATGTTATTTGAAATAAAAAAGGCAACGTTTACTAAAACTCATGAGCAATACAGATTTTTTTGAAATTTCAATTGCAAGAAACCTCGAAAATTTCATACAGATAAGAGTTTTCACAGACTGTATAGGTATTCTACATATATTAAGTATTATAACGGCAGCAGTGTCGACTGTTAAAACAAGAACGTCAAAAGACATGTTGAAGCACGCACTCTAGAAAGATGTGTTCAAACATTGCATTCTGTAACTGATATGGTAAATAAAATAATAATATGTAACATAAGTATCTCAAATCATACCAGTGGAAGCATCAAGAACTTAACTCTCCTTACTCTCACGTGAGAAGCGAAGTAAAATCTTAAATTGTACTCAAACGAGCCAAAAAATCACTATGAAAAAAAATCGATCGAATGACTCACCGAGTCCAAAATCGTTTTCCAATCGTTCTTTTTCTGGCGACTGCTCATCAGACAAAGTGGGTTCTGCCGTCTTCAAGAAGGCGACGTATTCGGACGAGTGGAACTTTCTGATGTCGTCTTCACCGGCCGGCCAGCTGAGCACTGTTGTCATCCTCTCCAGCAGACCGTAGGCTTTGATGAGCTCATGGACCATGGACGCCTCATGGAAGAGTAAGTATTAATAAAACCCTACTCTCAAAGGTGGGCAGAACAACAAAAAATTACCACGATTACCGATAAATCGATTACGAAAATCTCATAATCGATTATCATCGATATTCGATAACTAGCGAAAAATTCATAGCCGATCAAGCAATAACTGATAAATCGATAAATCCTAGATTTTGGACTTGCTATAACGATATTTTATTGATATTTTAAATAAAAAATCGAGACATCCAAATTTGTATTTTTTACTGCACATAAAAAATTTAGGTTAATCTTTCATTCATTGATAATTCCTTAGGACTAATCGATTTCAGTACGAGCGAAGTAAAGAAAAATAGTTAATCACTAAAAAGTAGGACACAATAGTTTAAATTATCTATCAATTCGTCCCACTTCAATACTTTGTTCGAACTAATTTATATAATAGAAAATTAATTTGCCTTACGTAGTAAATATGGTGTTTGTTTGGTCTGTAGAAAACAAGGAATCTATGCACAAGATGTTNGAATGAAGAGGAAAAAATAAGAGAAAGAAAAGAAGTTCTGAAATTAGGACAAGCAAAGTACACCGGGAAGACAGAAGTCCCGGAGGCCGGTCTATAGCTGAAGTAACATAACAGTGCCCCGGGAGACCCTATAGCAAACGATAGGCAAACACAACTAATCTAACCCTATTACCTAACCTAAGCCTCTTAAATACCCATGAACATAACGATACTAAAGTTTTCATCTGACAATGAACTCCTCTCGACTCTGTAGACATCCAATGGAGAACAATCGCTTCATTGAGGATACCGCTGAGACTGACACTGAGCGAACGAACCTACGCCTGACACGTTCTTAAACTTCATTTCGTGCACGATGGTGCCTCTCAGTCTAAAAGTGGGAACGTTTTGGGTGAGCACGCACCTATCTGCTGGAATATTTAATTAAATCTTCTACTTGATATCTAAGACGATGCTTTGTAGCGCTATTAGTAGCGTGCTTGCCTCCTCTACATGAGGAGTCTGGTTCGATCCCGGGCGGAGTTCTTCCCTTGGAAAAGAAAGATTAAATCTGAAATTTGTAAAAGGCGGCACACTAGTTACAGTAACTGGACTCCTAGGGTAAAACTTTTAATCTATTAAAAAATTTAGAGTGAGCAGTCGCATTTGCGAAACTGCATTTTGTCATGTATTGATAGCACCAGAAAGTCATTAAACCAGCAGGGGTACCCAAACTTCTTCCAAGGCTCCTGCGAGTTGAAGAATGAATCGTATCCGCTAGCCACGTGGGTGGCTGGCATTGGTAAATTAACTCCCTAACAAATTACTCCAAGAAGGCCAGCGGTGCTTTCACACGGTCTGTTTACCGACAGTGACCGTGTGAATGCAACAACCGCGGCCACGAGATATCTCGGGATAGTTCGTCGAGGGCTGAGCCTAACAATGCCCAAATTTTTTCTCGATGTCGGAAACTACCGCAGTTAAAATGCTGCTCATCAACTGGCAAAAGCAAGAACTCTATCTGCTGGTGACTAGAAATTTGTCTTTATCTGAGTGTAGAGAATACTGTGGCACCAACCATTTTTTACAGTTTCGTCAAGTACTGACAGGAATTTTTTTTATACATTTGTTAAGCTGTATTCATTTCAAACGAGGGTAAACATAAGTACACTGCATCTCAATGTTTCGCTTGATTAAGTTCTGTTTTCAATTGAATGGTAGATTTTGTTTGATGAGGGCCTTATTTGTGCTTTATAAGTATAAGACTAAGTTCATAACTAATTCAAGCAAAATTAAAATTCGAAACATACCGAAACACAAGTTCTCGCAATTTTGATCTCTTGAATTTAGTTATTCCATTGACACTTATCGAATTCAGATCATCGAATAAAAGTTTTAATTTCGTAATTGTTAGTGGTCATTAAGTGTTATTGCCTAACTCCTGTTACTGTAAAACAATAGAAAAATGCTCATAATCCCAAATAATTGCTTTTCTGTTATATTCATACAATATTTATTAATGGTATCGTATAGAAAAGAGGCAAAATTGTTATTGGTCATTAAGTGTTATTCCCTAACTCCTCTTACTGTAAAACAATAGAAAAATGCTCATAATCCCAAAAAAGTGTTTTTCTGTTAAATTCATACAATATTTATTAATAGCATAATACAGAAAAGAGGCAAAATTGTGAAATTCATTGACCTGACCACAAAAGCAAAGTTCAAGCACTAAAATTATTATATTATTACTATTTCCTTTCTATTTAAGTCACGGTCGAACTAATGGGAAATTACAGTTTCAACCCAGGAACAAGACGGAAAGGAAGTTCAGTAACAGGGTTCTTTGGACTTGTGTCGCTGCGGACTCACTCTGGTGTGCACCACAGGGATCCTGTCGGCCGCTCGGCGCAGGTTGACGTCGTCGATGTAAGCGACAGAGCTGTGGTGCGTGGTTGCCTCGCTCATCCTGTGGAATGAGGAGCCTTTTATGTCCTGCTCAACCTCCTAAGATGCACGTAGGTTTAACTCTTGCATCACTCTGTCATTTGTGGTCGAATACATTCAGGACAATCATGAGAGAGTTTCCTTATTTTTAGAAGGAAAATTGTTTCCTTTCTTTTGAATAAAATAATAGTGTTTTAAAGGGATAAAATTCATTTTTTAACATCTGCTGGCGAAAAATGTGGCGCGCAGAGCACCTGTTACCGTTAACCCATCAATGCAATTTTTTTCTTATCATTCAGAGATTCATTCAAACACGCTAACACAGAGCGAAAAAAAATATTAGTTTTTCATAGTGAAATCTATTTGTCATGACTTAAATCGAAAGTTTGAATAAAATAAAGCTTGTTGGGTTTACAGTCAATAGTGATATCCACCCTTCCGCAAAAAAAAAAGTAATTTATGCTTATAACTTTGGCGAGGAAACAACAAGTATTCGCTTTGAGGTCGATAAAATCAGATTCCGAGCAATAACAGAAAAACGATGTGCCCTATTATGAAAAACATGTGACGTATGTGACATTAATGCCTGAAGAATATGAAAAGCCTAGCTAATATTAGTTCCAAAGTTCTGCGCGTATTCCCACAGTAACCCATTATCTCCTATAGTCATGTTCAGGGAATGTTACACCGTACCAAATATGAACCTAACAGCGTACAAACGAACCCAGACCTCTTTGAGTCGCAGGAGGTGCGAAAAGGGTGCGCCAATCACGATCATGATGAATATGTAATATGTCAAATTCCCTGGTCAATACTTCTAATCGGCGAGACTGTGTCAGAGATGGCAGTACGTATCAGTGATGCTGAAAAGAACTTTGTTACTCATAAGATTTACCGCAAATCTAAAGACATCTTTTGGAATTAACACCATTTGTCCCGCCTAATTTAAGCTGGGCACGTGTACTAAGTACCTTTATTAATTCTAACACGCTTTACCGTTAGGTTTTCAATGTCTTACAACTATTGATGCCTGATGGATGTGAGGAATATAAGGTTTAAGCTTTCTTGTTTATAGGAAGTACTCCGTGGGTACGTGAAAATCAGTGTCTGAGCCGGGAGTCAAACCCTTATCTTTCCAGCTGTGAGGGTGTATTCCATTAACCAGTACTAGTGTAATACAATTTTATTGCGGTGTAAGGCATATATTTCGCTATTTGAATGGTGTTGTTTCATTTCACTGATACTAGTTTCATGTAAATCGGAAGCTTTGTTTTTACTATACGTCTTTTTAAAGAAGACTTTGCCATCCGCTTTAGCTGCTTTATTGATACATATGTACACCCACGGCATTGCACCTTTTATGATCGTGGCTATCCGAAAACACTAATACAATCAAATAAAATATGACAATGTGAGAGCCCGAGCAATTTTTAGAAAAAAAAACATGCTGACAAAATTGGTCTCAGAGCACAAGTAGCAGCAAAACGAAAAGCCTAAATGGAGAATTTACGACTGAGATTGGGCTCTTGAACATCACCGCAGAAGACATTTACGTTCATACGATATCATTATGATTCGGAAAATAAAATTTCAGTTTTTTTCATAAAACAAAACGAATACAATAATGAATAAATCAAAACTTAGAGGTCTTGATTTACAACATCAAATAATCAGGTTCTTCGTCGTTTGAACCTGTTGAAATAATTTGTAAGTCAGAACCTTTATTTTGTAAGATAGTTTCCAGGAACATATATTAGGGAATTTCTTTATACATTCATATTTTATATTACTTACGCTATTGGAAAGTTAGCAGAAATATTATTAAAAATATATGTTCTTATAATGTTGCACAAAAGGAATAAAAGTCTAATATATGATATCAGCTAAGCACATGCAATATTGTTGAAACTATTGAAACTGAATAAAAAATTACTTAGTCTGTACATATACCGTAGAAGGAACAAATATTCCTGAAAGAATCGGTTTACATTCAAATAACGTTCCTGTTTAGTCAACGGTCATAAGCGTTTTCTACCTCCCTTAAAGTTTCAAATCTTTCATAAACATCTATCATACTCCAGTGTTTTTCTACATACAAATCTTTCATAAACATCTATCATACTCCAGTGTTTTTCTACATACTGATAGCAAATTGATGAGATTACAATACATTGAAAAGATTGATATTATGTCTCACCACACAATTAAACCATGGAATATTTTATCATATTTTATGAAATGTGTTTGCATCGACGGCATTCGATGCTTGGTCAACTGGTCCGTCTGTACCAACCGGTTGAAAACCGCTCTGTGGCTGTGGAAATCTAACGTACTCTAGAGTATAACTACTGCCTCCTATGTAGATATAGGAGGCAGTGGTAACACGCCATAGAGAAAAAAATGGTTGGCTGTACAATCCCTTCCACTTCATTCTATTTATCAATAAATACAATTATATGAAAAAACAATATAACTAGCATCAAAACAAGGGCTTTAAGTTTAATAATTTTTTGCAAAGAAGAAAAGTTATGTTGTAATAATGCTGACAAATTACATACGAGCATTTGATGCCGCGGTTAAAGTCTGAGCAAAGTTACAAACAAACTTCCCAGGGGGCTCTGTAGTCGTGGCGGGACATTGACGCAAGAATGTACGCGTATACTTGTTCAAGTTCGATTTCGGAAACAATCTAAATTTGGGCAGTAAGAAAGCATAAACGTCTTGTTCTAAAAGTAGATTTACATACACCTTACCTTGATTTCAATCAGTGTTCCAATGTACCTTCAGAGTCGAGAAAAAAAGCACGAAATAGCACAGGGCGGGGCGATGTTTCAACCGGAGCAACGCCACGTGAGCCAGAAGTCGGTTGGAAGGCGGCTTGCATTTGAATCAGACGCGGTCTGTTCAACCGTCGCTCTGCAGAAGTTGTCTGACATCGTGCAACGGTGTATGGTGAGTACCTTGTAAATTTGTATTCACACTCCATGAAGGATAGACGTTGATTAGATACTTGCTGTGATAATACGAATCCTGTTACTAAGTTAGTCTTAATTTTTGTGCTGTAGATATTTTAGTCGAGGATAAATAGAAGCAAGTGAGTTACAGTGCATCTTGGAGCTCTGCTAGAGTGAACCTCATTTTAAATTAGTTAAGCAATTGTTTGATCAAGGAGGTTGTTTATTTGATGAATGAAGTCAAGTTAAAAATATTAGGCTGTTATGTTAGTTTCAAATTCACAAAACTTTTAGGCTATTACTCCTTTGAATTTTATTGCTCTGGTCTGGTAATTTCACTTTTGGTAGGGAATTGGTTTACTATTTTAGTGTATAGGTATGTTGAATGCAATTTTAACATATTGGGATAACATAACCTGTTTTATGTAAGTGTATTTTTTTACTTGCTGTGATTGCATTCTATTTCTAGTTGTTTCTCACTGAAGAAAGTGACATTTAATGACTGAGTGAATGTTAAAATTACTGTTCATATGCACAAACTATGATGTTACATATTGTAGAACTATATTTTAGCTTAGCAGCATCAAGTTGAGAAATTTGAATCATTTGTTATTGTATTTTATTATTTGTGGACTTTGTGGCATACTGGTTGGCATGATGGTTTTACAGCTGGGAGGACCAGGGTTAGAATTGCGGCTCAGCCAAGGTTTTTCATGTAACCAGGGAATACTTCCCTTGGATGAGGAAGGTTAAACCAAACAGTCCTTTCCACACCAGTTGTTGTAAAGCATTGAAAACTCATTGGTGAAAATGTATTGGAATTAATAAAGGTATTTTTTTAGTAAATTTTATGTGGTAGCCAAATTTAAAAATTTGATATGATACATTCTGGGTAGTTTTTATCTTATCAATATTTAAATGAGCTCCCCTGTCACAAATTTACATTGCATGGGACTTTTCTAGCATTTGTTTATTTGTTCATGATAATCTGAATATGAAACTAGCGCAAAATAAATTGTAAGATATTAATGATATAATGACAATATAGGTTGTTTCAAATTGCAGTACTATATTTATTTATGAAACCAATTAACCAGACCTAACCTAATATTATGAGTTAATCTGAGTAACTTTTGTTAATCACTGTATTGGGATACAAAACTGTCAATAGAAAGACTAAGTGTAGCAAGAAATTTTATGTTTTTGGATGTTTCCCTAAACATAACCATTTTATTTAGGCATAGCCACTTCACTGATTGTGCAACTTACTCAGTAGCCTTGAGTTTAATCATAATATATGGTGTTTTCTCTTGAAAACTAAAATTCATTGATAAAATTTGGGAGTGTGTAAAAAGATATATAAAAATATTCTAACAGTCTTGCATTAAATTTGCAAAGTTACTGCCAAATTTTCATGAGCAATTTTCCATTTTTTTTGATTTGTGTTAGTAGAGAAACTGGCATTTCGTTAATTAATGTGTTGAAAATTAATTTGTTCACTAAGTCAGAGGAGAAACTTCTGGTAATTGTTAAAAAAAAACATTTTGTGAATCTTTTGATATGCAGATTTACTCAATTCATGGGAATCTTCAGAATTCTATGTGCAAAGCTAAATGGAATTGGAACACAAGTAGATGTAATTCTATCTAAGTTTGACTGCATTGTTTTTTACTCTTGCTATCATGGATATTAGTCAAATAGAGCATAAATAACTCAACATCTAAGTACAGTTGTAACTTTGCAGGGATTACTGTGAATAAAGGACAGGAAAAATTATCAAGTTTAGTTTTAAATTTTTATTGTTCCACCCAAGTTTATTGCACAAGCAGTCATTCACATTTTAAGCACAGAATTGCTTAAAATATGATTGGCTGCTTGCAGGCTGTCACATCCTAAAATAATGTCGGCACAAATTTTTACACATTTTTTACTTTTTTCTGTCGAAACCAATATGTCCATATAAAAGTAAAAAGAATAAATTTTATGCTAGTCTTAGCATTTCCTACATGTTAAGAATGCTAAGATTGGTATAATTTATTGTATTTATAGTGCTACATTATTCATGTGTTTTTATGCACTTAGTGGATTCAATGTGTTTAAACTTTATTCCAAAGCCTAAACAATTCAGCTTTGAGCTGCATGAAGAAAAGTAGTCTATATTCATTTGGAACCTAAAATTGGTGCTGTGTGTTTGGCACACTTGTGTAAATTGAGTTGACCTCCCAAGCATGAGGGTTTTTTTTTTGCCGTCTGGATTACCCTAATGGTTGACATTTTACTTGATGTGACTCAGAGTATTACTCTGAGAATTTCCTCAAAGAGGCTGGTTCACAGGCAATGGGGCAAGAGGATCCAACTTGTTTATGTTATGTGTGATTACTAGATGAACTCGGTAGGCAGTAACAGAAGCCCCAACAAATGTCTACTCTTGTATTAAGATGTTGCTTAACTTCACTTGGGTTACGAGTGTTGTGTGTCAACTATCAGCTCAAATGAGCAAAATTGAGGCAATATTTTCTGTAAGAAGTAATATAACCAATTAATCAATTCAAAATTTTGATAAAAATAGCTGCTTAATCAAGATATGAAGCCTGAAAAAATATTCCAGCCACATATCCCTTGTTAAAAATTAAATTAGCGTACGAAAAATAGGACATAGAAAATTAAAGTTGTCACTTTTGGGTTCATGCATACATACATCCATTGTATATTCTCAAGTCTTATTTTGAAATTCTCAGAGAGAAAATGCCAGGGAGTCCCACCAGGACTTGGAGGTCCTAGTGCAGCAGTGCTGGAGTCCCAGCTCAACATCCGCAGATCTGCCACTGGGTGAGGGAGGTGGCACTGAGGCGCACGAAGCTGCCAGGTGGGAGCTGCACTGTGAAGCACTCCTTGCCCTTCTCTACCTCCAGCTCTGTGGGGGCAAAATAGAACACAGCCGTGTTGAGGTTCATTGCTGCCAGTTTATGGTGAAATGTGAGTCTTGAAGGCTCAATCCAGCTTATGTGCGAGTCCTGTTTCAAGCACTGATGTTGAAATTAACCCCTGCTATTAGTGTGTTTTCAATGCAATTTTTTATTGATTTCTAAATTTGGTTTAATTTTTCATGAACTTGATGGAAAATAATTTTTTCATGCTATGGAGAAATTTATTTAATTTATTCTGAATGCATTAGTTAAAGATCTACATGACAAAAACAACTTGATGATGAAGTGGTAAAAATTGAAAAGAGTTATCATAGTGAGTAGAAGGCATAATTTAGCTTTAACAGCATACTAATCATCTTATTTAATAGTTTTGACACCTGTAAATTTTATTGAATACTAGCCACATTTCACAGATGTGTAAATTTAGTCTTCCGTTCCTCAGAATATATCACCTGAAACCAAGTTTTTTATTGAAACTGCAATCATTAAGTAGGCTTTTGGGACTGTTATCTTTTATGCCCACTTTGCTTCTCTCATTTTTTATGTTATTCATTGTAGCAAAAGTGTTGAAGTGTAGGTACGGTGAATTCTTACATCGGCAGGACTTGGCTAGTGGGATGAGGATGACTTTTTCCAGAACAGGTACATTGAATTTTTCAGTTTGCATGGTTAGCTCAGGAGTGGGTAAAGTATGGCCTTTCAAATATTGAATTCCATAATGAAAATTCATTACATTTTTCATTTGAAGGCATTATAATTTTGTCTCTTACACGTATGAATTATTCAAGTTAATGTACTGTATGGGCCAATAAAATGATGAATTTTTTAATGTAACATTTGCAAGCACTGTAAAAAGTTTGCAAGCTCATGTGATGCATTAGTTGAATAAGTACTTAATATACTTCATTTCACAGGGTTTAGCTCGTGCGACAACTTCCTGATCACCGCTGCTGCAGTGAGGGAACGCCTGTGGACCCAGAGTTTCGTGAGCGTCGTGCTGCTCCTCGCGCTCCAGACGCCGGCCTCTGTAGCTCTAGTGAAGGACTTCATCAGCGCCCTGAGAGCGCGGCCTCGTCCCTCCGTCTCTCCATCGCCTCCTTGGCTCCAGCAAACCCTTGCTGTGGTCGACCCGTACTCTTATTTAGAAGAATCTCTACTTTGTGCTCTCGTGTTCCAACACGATTTGCCTCAAGTGCCAAATGATGGACGAGTTGCATCGAATCTCCTAACTCTCATCAGCATTTACAATGATTACCACTTCCACAAAACGTCGTCTGTTCTCGACGCACTGGAGAAAATTATTTACAGTGAGGGCGCTTGCGACTCTGCCGTGCGAGGTTGTGCCTCTTGGCTGAAAGGCCTCGTTGCTCAGGACAATTCTTGCTTTACCTTGGCAGCGGCCTGCTACAGAGATGCCGTGCAGTCGTGGCCTCATCTCCCTTTCGTATTTTTCAATGCATTTCAAACGTACTTGAGAAGTGAAGTTCTACTTGCTGCACTCGACACTCTCCGGCTGTTCGTTAGGGTGAGTTCATGAAGGCCAGTTCCCCTCGAGGAACCTGAGGTAGACAGTAGGTTAAGGTAAGTTAGGTTTATCTATCGTATGCTGTGGAGACTGGCGACCTCAGAGTTACCTCAGCTATAGATAAACCTCCGTGAACGGCTTTTTGTGCTCGCTTGACGTGCTTCAATTTTTACACCTTTGCTGCTGTCTCATTTTCATCTTTTGTACCTTTTCATTCTCATCTTTTGTACCTCTTCATTCTCAACTTTCTCTTCCTATGCACAGGGGATGCTGCGCAAGAAGACACCTCGTGCATGGACTCCCGTTTTCTACTGTCTATGCTAAATGGCCTTTTCTTATTACTCTCGAGTTCCCATTTGATGTGATAAGGAACTTTAAACTAATTAACTAATAAAAAATAATTTAAATCATTATCATAATGTGTGCTCGTTCTGACAAACGAATTGTTTGCTTGTATTGTATATTTCTATGTTCCTGTGTTTTGGTTTTACATTTTAGCGTACTCGTTTGTAAATAAAGCCATTACTTAAAATTAAAGGTTACATTTTGTTAAAGATGTTTCGATCACTCGGCTGCGAGGAGTGTTATGTATCTATTTTCTAGGATTTTAGTAGTATCTACTGATCCAATTCAACGTGTCTGTAATGTGTTCTGTTATACGGCTATAATATTCTGACAGAAGACGTCGCTCATCACCTAATCGTAATGAAGGCTCCGAGTTGATTAATGATGGTAAGTATTGAAGGCGTGTTGGTTCAGTGGGTGTGCCTCTAGTGCGTGCAGTTTATTATCCATGACTAGAGGTTTTACACTCATCCAACCAGCGCAGTCCTCACGCCTGGGGTGTATAGCAAGCTTCAAGTTCTCTATGTATTCTACGGAAAATTTAAATTTTGGTGGCGCACATCGACCTGCACAGCGGCAGATTCTCTTCTCAGGCTGATCTCTACAGTGACTTGTGGGTCATCGACTGTGGATACCTACAACCGAGTTAGCGATGTGGATGCAAAAAGCATCGCCGATGTTGGAAGTGGAGAAGTAAAGTGAGTTCCCAGGTAGGAACTACCACTGTGGTAGGGTTGTGCTTCCCATCACAGTTATAGTACCTAACTAGGCGCTCACGACACCGTCGCTCCTGGCTGCCTGCCTGCCGCTTCACCACCCATTGTATTACTCGAGGAATTTGTGGCAGATGATCTTTTTATAGTAATGGTATTGTGTCCTTGTTCTATAATAGTGGACCCCCGTCATCCATTTGAGACTTTTCATAAATTATACGTATTGTTGTGGCATTACATTTCTGTTCTCCAATGATGAAGTGTTAAATGTTGTGCGTTTTCTGACTATAT
>VOMN01062088.1:0-11313 GCA_014899125.1 Orchestia grillus
TTCTTTCTTATACATGACACCGGAGATGGCGCCTACAAAACATTCCCCAATAAGGATAACGGTGAAAACAATTATACTATGACAACTGGACGCTGCTGCTCTCGCACTCGCATGTCTTCCTGCAGTGCCTTGTGTAGCCGTTGCTGCTCACTTTTGCACCATTTGAAGTAGTGAAAGGCACAAAATTCGTGCTGCGTTGGGTTAAATTTAGAAGGGATAAATCAGATTGGTCTGTGCATGAAAGAGATCCTCTCTTATAAATGGTTCAAACATAATTTCTGCACTATTGAAGCATATCGACGCGAAACTAAAAATAACGATCAAACAAACAGCACCTTATGGGAGCAAAATTTCACTGTCTCGGTGGGTACAACTTTTTATACATTGCAAGAAGTTACGTACCTTCCTACCTTCTGGGGACGAAGAAATGAAAAAAGAAATAGAAGTTACGACAGAAGGGAATTTTTTTTTGGATTGTGCCTGGGCATCAGGAGAAATGCATTTTTTTAGAATGGAAGGAAAAGTATGTTCCAAGAAATTCCCTCAGAACACTCTCTAAACATGACTCAGATTAAATGAGAATACTACTAAAAAGGTTCTATTGGCAAATATGTATAGCAGAGGCCAAACAAAATAGTAAAGCTCAGGAATCCCACAAATTCTTGCAAGCGATTGGTCACCTCAAGACAATCCTCATCCGCATAACCTCCAGGAGAAGCTCTGCATGAAAACGATGAAACATCTAATATTAACGGAGTCAATAGCACATAACAATATCGAGTCAAAAGCAAGTTAATCGAGTCAATATCGAGTCAATAACAATATTAACAGAGTCAATACCACATAACAATATCGAGTCAATAGCGAGTTTCAAGGTAAATCGTAAAATAGCATCGTCTACTTTGTAGTACGAGGACAAATCCCTATAGAAATGAGCCACTCTGTGATACTCCTGAAAATAAGTTGTCTCAGTCTCGCGCTAATCGAAAACGAAAATATACAATTAAACATGAAAAAATCCACTAAGATATGCCAGCGAAACGACTTAAATTTGACAATTTTCAATAATGTTAAACAACGCGAAAATTAATTATGTAAATTATCATTCGTAAGAACCAAAAACATCTAAATAAATCACCTATACTCTGACTTAAAGCCACGCAACGTAACTGTTAACAATTTTCCATAGAACAGTTGCCTTACCATCATCGACTTTTACATTAACAAACTATCGGAAAATTTTGTCTAATAAATTTATTTTGCAAATATTTAAAATTATCGACGAAACCATTTCTGAAAGCTTAGGAACTGGATCGCCCGGACTACACCTCTGTTTTAATTGTCTTGATTATCCTCAATTATAAATTTGACAAAAAATACTTTCTTCGCACAGCAGGCCCTAATGTACGATATTTTTCAAACTATCGCTCCAAAGAACATTTACGGACAATTACAGGCAAGCTCAAGAAAATTTTGAGCATGAAATGAGTTAATCCTCTACGTTCTAATAGTGTTCCAGATCAACATCAAAAAAGCTTGGCTTTGATTTTTTAATTTATAATTTTACGGTGAGCTTAAGGACGAAATTAGATGGTTACACATCTATTCTACAGCCCAGGAACATCCCAGTGAAAAATTGAGTTTGTTGGAAATACTAGGAAAATGTAATTTTTTCATCAAGTTCAAACTAGGTTAAGTAAAGCATTTTCATTATGATTCTGAATTAACCTTTTGAGTCGTGAACTTAAAACTGGTTCTAAAAACTTACCTGAAACTTAACTATGTGAGGTACATTTAACTTGAAGTATCAATAAGTTTGAGTGCTCAATTTCAATCATTTGTGTTGAATTAGCATGATCCATATGCACAACATTCCTTCATTTGGTATTCCAAGCCAGTTGTGTTGGTTTTCTAGATGAGGAAATGTAAATGAATAATAACACCAAGCAAAAACTGAGCCCAAACAGAGATGTCCAGAAGCGCTGAAGTTGTTACTCTCCGAATCCGGTCATTTGAAGTGATCAACAAAGCGAACGTCTTAACAAAATTGAAAAAAGGTGATAACTCTGCAATCCGAACTTCCTCACAACAGAGAAGTAGCAGTGGATTCAAATTTTCCAATCTATAGAAATAATTCCTCGGCAACATCCTACATGAATCTGCTACCGTACCTTGGTTGCGCTGAGCTGCCAGGCACGGCTAGGGATATCCTCATAACTAACTTTTATGGTGTACCGCCAGCGACCGTCAGCACAAGCCATGTAGAGGGGCTCGGGACTCTACGTGTCTTATCCCACGATTAAGGCAAGCCGCCGGCACAACCATAACAGCAACTACAGGAAGTCTTAACTCCATATCGTGATAACTGGTGGGGATCTCCGGTGTATCACAGCTACAGCCGTGAGCGTGCGAGGGCGTGAGTGGGCAGAGGTGGCTCACAGAAGCACACTTGCGTCAATACGCGCAGGTGGGACCTGAGGCAACCACGGCCGCTAAACGCTCCAACTCACCGAGGCTTGTGGCTGCAGCTGCCGCGCCGCTGGAAAGTTTCAGGCTTATTTCGAGGTGAATTCTCACCGAAGATTTCGAGTCATGCTAACTTACTCATGAGCAGCTCTACTCACCCTAACTTTCCCACAGGTACTGACTCGCCTTTAGTCATAAAAGTTGTAGCCTTAGGCTAAAACGTTAAATAGTTCAGTTTCATACATACGAATTACGCTAATACATACATAGGATATTTAGTGTACTTCAAGGTTTAACTTCAACAATGGCTGAGTCATGTTAAGCTCCGTTGCTGTACTGCAAACAGAATTGTTGGGGTCAAAAAAGTCTCCAATGCAATATAAACTTGTGAAAATGCTCCTATTCAGTATTCACTCGGTTCGTGAATTTGAGACTGCAAATTTTACATCAATAGTATTCACTTGTGAGTATGAATGTTGCGCATGGATGTTTTCATGCATACGATTACAATCATTTAGATTTACGAGGAATAAAAATTGAAGGATGGATGCAAATATTAAAATACGACCAGTTCAAGACCATTACAAAGAACATAAAAAAGCGATGAAACAATAAGCAGCGATGTTTGTAAAATTATTCAGAAAATAGCGAACGAGATATAAAAATATCTGATCCAATTTCAGTGCCGAAAAAGGACAAAACTTCTTTTTGTCTGCTTGCTTGAGCTATAGTTTAAAAATGTATGGTTAAGAGACTTGTAACGCTTGCCAGAACTAAAACGGGCCAATACGTAATTCTTAACTTTAAGCACATGGAAGCGCTAGATCTTTGGACTCCTGTACAAATAAAACAAATACACTAAAAAACAAATAATATAATTTTTTTAAATTGTTGACGATGAACATTATCTTCAAAAAAAGAGGAGGATCTTCCTGTGTACGCTGGTCTCACACGCAGTGTTGGACCTCAGTACAGGTCTTCGTACATCAGCAGGCCTTCCTCACCTACGTAGACAAATGCTCTATCGTAGATGCAACTTTCAAATGGGCTGTCAGTTCTAAACGTATTTGATCGCACCTCAACTCGGAGATTTAGTCTCGACCCAAAAGAAAGCAAATCAGCAAGTTCCTAAGGAAGCAAATCAGCAAATTCCTAAGAAAGCAAATCAGTAAGTTCCTAAGAAAGCAAATCAGCAAGTTNTAAATGAGGGAATCAGGGTGCAGAAAATACACTTTGGTAGGAATAGTACTTTACGTTAGTGACCAATACATATAAGTAACTTAGATCACCGGTAATTAAAAACCAATAAAATTCACTGACTAATGAATGACAACCCATTCGTGCATTCAACTTATTTCTCCGTAAATTTATTAATCTTTCAAAAACCACTAGCTGGCTGGTCGTTCGTCGGTAAAATTAAAAATAAATGTCATCCTCCAAACGGGACGGCAAGCTGTCATGTAGTTCCAATTAAACACCTAAATTGAAATACCAACTGGTTTTATTTCATTTAAATGTTACGCTTCTCAGTTATTCCTATACAAAATACAGACCAGCATAACCAATAAAATATCTACGGCTGTTGCCATGTACATGTATTGTTTTTTTTTAGTCCGGTAACTATGTCAAAAAGTGTTCAGAAAACAGGACACTACGTCTTAGTGAGTTAGCTACTGATTAGTGGCCGAGATGTATGTAGATTTTGAAATAGGTACAAGAAAAAACATTCATATTTACTGCAACCTTGAAATCGAAGTTTGGAAGCTTGAAACGCCTATGTATGTAACCTGCACATCAATTACTTACAAACGAAGGATTTTCATTCGTTAAATGGAATTAGTTTCATCAATAGAACATTTCAGTTTGAGTTCCTTCAAATCGTTTGGACGAAAGTCTGCTGCACACGTAGTGAATTAATTGTTCATTAATCTGGGGTAAATAGTCGTATAATCTGAGGTTTTAGGTGGTAAGAACTCGTGATGAAAATATATACATAAAGTTAAATTACATTTAAAGTAGGTACACACACAAATCTACAAGGGCATTAGATAAATAATCGAAACACAAATCTATTAGTGCTATAATTAGCTGTTGTAATGACTCATCTTTATGAATTTTAAACATATATCCCCAATAAACATTTACTTCGTTTGACTTGATTAAGTGGCGGTCATTGCAGCATTCCGTGATTAGGTGCGTCAATGGAATCATGATTTACTAACTAAGCAGCTCAATAAATCAAATGGGACTAATGATATCTGGTTAATGAAAAGTTATTCATATCAAGGCACACAATACCTATGAACATGTTGGGCCTTTGTGCTAGAGACGTAGTCTAAATTGCTTGAAAATGACGCCTAACACAGTGCTAACGAGTGATGATGGCCGGACTAGCGAGCAGACTCGCTAACGCTGCATGCACTTGCTACCTCACACTCGCGTCGTCGCAGTCCAAAGTGCCCGGGACTCAGCAGGAGCTGGGAAAATTGCTCTTCTTTCTCGGATTAAAATATTTCAAAATCAGCAATAAAGTTTCACCAGTTTATTCAGCAAATTAATGGAAGTTTTTATAAGCAAGGCCAAGTCTTACCAATGCGCGTTGTAGAAGTGAGTACCAACCAGAGAAAAACCTTTCCGTAATCACTCAAAGTTAAACGCTTGATTGACTTGGCCACGTTGTCAAACATAGACATTGTACACTTGTGTCACTGGCATACACTTTCTATCTTCCCATCTATTCCTTCTCAAGGTATCAGTGTTTATAGCTATTTTTTTTAAATTGCTGGTTAGTTAATTTGTTCCAATAACGCCCAATGCATAGATGCGCAGCTTAGAGAGTAAAAAACGTAATCCCTCGAATTTTTCGCATAAAAATCACCTTAAAAAATGACCTAATCGTTTGTAAGTTATTCTGTTTCTGGAGTTATTTCGAGCGATCAAACATAATCCGTACGTTTTCCAAGTTGGATTAAAAACCTCAAAAAGTTATCTATATTATCCATAAAAACTTGAAAATATGGCGGGAGGATATTTTTACAGTTTAACTAGACTTGCAAGTTCAGAGGTAGTACCTTAATCGCTTACAAGCTTCAACGTAAGATCTGCAAAAACTCTCGACCACAAGTATCGGTTCAAAATCAGAAACAAGAACAGCTCTCTCTAAGTTACTTCCATTGTTCGTGATAAGCAATGCTATAATTCAGAGCCCAATAAATAATAATAGAAGCCGTACGGGAAGCTCGCGTGGCTCGCACACGATGGGAAAACGCATAAACCTCCTCGTCTTGAGGGAGTAATGGGAGACTTGCAGCCCACATGCGTGAAATGTGACTGAAACTGCATTAATCTTTCATTTATTTTTTAATTATAATGAATGAACGGTTAAAAACGAGCGAGCAGTAAACCTAAAAACGAAGCAATCACTTGGAGACGTGTACAGTATTTTACAAAATTTGCTGCTCACCGATGGTAGTAATTTAACGTAGGCGTTTACAGTGAGAAAATTGAGGACTTAATGAAACAATAGAACTTCAGTCACCGAGCACCAAAACTTTTCCGCAGGATGTGAGTTCTTTTAACAGATGAAAATAAAAGTAGACTTTGTTTTGAACGTGACGTATTTTACTTTAGAACTTGACGCGAATAATTAAATTTCCTAACGTAAATACTCACCAGTTCCTGGATTCGATGATTTCAGTACAAAAACTTTTGAGTGTCTAGAAAAGCACGAAAGGCATTTGATGGTGCTCGGATTATACGTTTTTCTTCACATACTTTGGGTATCACATTTTTAAGAGACGTCACACGCTGGAACCAAAAGAAGCTAAACACAATGTAGACTCCTTAAAGAAAAGAGTCGCAACATGACTTCCACAAATTATTAAGACCTTAACCTGTAACACCGCGTTCTTACTGAAAATGGCCTACTCGAGAAGTTGAGCACAGCATTCTGAAACGCTATGGAAGTCCGTGGTTTGAGTGAGAGAGACCTCGCCGATACTGGAGACTTGGGGAAACTGAGCCCGCCACAGCTGCTGCTGCTGAGGTGACAGCCAGAGCGAGGAGGGTGTGCGCAGTAAGTTCCGAGAATGAACGAAAAATTTTAAGTACAAAATGGCTAGATGCGAACAGCAAGTAATGGAACATCACGGGTTTTATTACTTCTCAGAATTTGAGAGCGTTTCTCTGATCTTGTAATGAACCAACGGTATTGTACCTTGACCGCTGATTCTCTACTTTTCCTCAACGCGGTCCGTCTGCAAATGTTACGAACGCGGACAAATTTTATGATTAGAGTTCGTGTGCTATATTTGCATAGGTGGACTTTATCCACGACTGTCTTGAGGGGCTGTAGAAGCTTGCAGTATTCCAACAGAAATATTAGTTTCATCTGATATGATTCGTTAAAAAAGATTTCTGATATTCATCGTCCTTCCTTATTTTAAATCAGCTGCCTCAGCATAGTTCTTTACACAGATTTGTACAATGCATAAGTTTCATCTCAATAAACAAAACAAATGGAATTAAATTCATGAAGCATTTACGTGTTGTAACAGGCGTTAAATTAAATCAACTTATCTGTGATCTTTACCGTCTATGTTCATCGCGTGTTAAAACTCGTAGGATGCTGCTAATTATATTTACTAAAACCACTCAATCTATAAAAACTCTACGTTTCGATGTTCATCATCGAAACGTTGAAACATCATCATCAGGGTGAGATTACAAAAAAGTTTCAGTCACAAAAAAACAAACGCAAAAACTATTATAACTAAAATCGACGCTATTCAAAAACGTGTACCCAATCCTCTGACATACAGGGTACCACACTAAACTCAATACGTATTCACAGTTGGGCATCAAAGGACAAAATGGAGGATTACGTAAATGGTTCCAACAATTTACGGTGTTGTTCTGCTAAATAATTTCTGAACAAAAAAAAATCAATATTGATAAACAATCATTTAGGGAGGAATTTGAACTTAAAGATGGGTTTTTTACTAACTTTACACAGAATTCAGGTATTCAAATATAAATCATCTGTAGAGGACTAAGAACTATGTAGAATTTTAAAGCGATTAAAAATAGAAACTTTATATTTATGAGCATTTAATTGCAGTTTAAGAGTAACTTTAGTCATGCCAATGTAGCGCATATACATATAAGTACATACATTCGCTCCTATTATCAGTGAGGTACCCCCACTGATCGGCCACCCTGTATATTATTTACCCATATGATATCTGTCCGGCGCTTTGTAACTGCTTTGAAAAGTTTCGAATGCACAAAAATTACATCAGAACAGTGATATTTTTCTGACGGCGATGTTGTTTTCAAGAGATTTTTATATGCAATACGATAGGCAATAAAATAAACATTCAATTTCAGAAGGGTTAAATCGGAATGAGTATACCTCACCATCGCGATAAACAGGATTGAGAATTGAGTTTCAACAACACGTAAGTTCCTCAGTCTCGGTGGCGAAGTGATGACAGGGAACAAGAGATCAGGGAACAAACGGCCTAATGCAAGGCGGGGACAGCATTTCGTTTCAAAGATAAATGCGGCCCACTACAGTCACGACCCATTGACATGCCCTGGGGGGAAAATAAATTCGCAACGGTGATTAGCTTATAAACGAGAACAGGACTCAGGAGATCGAATATTGAAATGATTGTAGGGAATATGTACAGGCTAAACCATTTGTAATTTGAAATCGGTGATTAATACATGGTTAGCTAGCAGTACAGTTTCAAAATTTTGAGAGCCAATCGAAAGATGAAAAGGTTTTAAGGTCTTAGTTAATACATAGTTAGGAGGATCATAACCAAAAAATACCTCAAAGGACATTTTTCAAGCACAAGTTACAATAATTCTAATGACTGACAAGTAGAGATGAATTAACCCCAAAAAAGAAATTAAGTTTTTGGCTCTTATTCTCCCGAGAAAATTTGAACCTCGAGGAACTGCGCGTAGCGTTGAAAAGACATCGTTCGTGATTGCTTGCAGCCCCCGCGCGTCGAAACCAACACAAAATGCGTTGATCGGTTCTTGCAGCTTTGCCGCCAGACAGAGACCGAGGCAGGACAGCGGTGACGCTGCTATGCTGGCATCAACCGCCTGTTGGCCGGTTACCTTAATTGGAATTATAGTTACGAGCCGTCTTTTTGTCTTCAAAAGAACTGTCGCCAACTCGTTGTAGTTTATCGAATGTATAAAAGACTCTAGGTTACAATATGTCATCGTTGCACTGTAATTACTATATTAGGAGATATAATCACGCTGCACTTTTCGTGCTTAGGAACGAATCTATGATCGCGATATGAAGTTTTTATGCGACTTCCACACGTAATTTTTAGATTGTAGTCATGCAAACTCCGATTAGAAGTTCCATCGAGACTTTCATGGTTTGATAGTGAGGCTGTAATTTTACTAATTGAAAAACCGAATATTCTATATTTTGTATGAGACTGATTTCGCAATAAACGATTTTTTTTCTTCCTTGTGTCTGTGAGCACGAAAATTACCGGTCACTCGTGTCCGAGTTTCGTGTCATCCCTGAAGCACATCAGCGGATTGTGTGATTTCGTAGGATGGCTTAGAACTATGATGTCAAGAAAATCCTAGAAAATGACAGAAGTGTGGAGTTTTCATCGAATTGCACAGAATTCTTGCACTTATGAGCTTGTAGGTGCGAGAAATTATTTTACTGCATTTATGCCCATTCCATTCGAGCGCACCTGCGCAAATTGAGTTTCAAGTGCATCTGTTCTACAGCTTCAAGGCCTCAGTTGCATTCGACTGGAGATTACGGTTCAGTATTTTATTGTGGAACATTTTAATATACAGGGTTAAAAAACGAAGAAAAAGTATGAAATACATGTGAAAAAATGAGGGAAATAAATACGCCGTTGATAACCTTCACTCATTTGAAAAATTCAGGTGAAATTTGAACGCACAGAAGAATCGCTCACCGTCGGATAAGCGCCTCACAACTCGAGTAAAAAAATAAAGATTTGTCCAGTAAACTTGAAATAAACCGTGAAAGTTAAACAACTACTTACCAACAATGTAGAAAACTCATTATTAAAGCTGTTGGGAGTGAATGTTGGGAACAGGCCTTCTTTTCAAACGACTGAAGGAAATTTTTCTTTACTTAATGCTTTTGAATCCAATAATTTTGTCAAAAATGAACTTCCTCGAGCTTTGTGTTATCTCTGAACAAACTTTCTTTTAGCAAATTTAGACACTCTCATGAAAGTTATATCATATCTTGTAACGCACGATTTTTGAAACTTCCATCTTTCGGTCTCCAATTGCAAGAAACTCCGGAAGAAAACAAACAAATCATCAAATTTTTCCAGCTAAAATTGTCATTGAAATTTATGGTTTTATTTTCATCATAACGTTCTGACAGTGATGAAGGCCTTTCTATTGAATCATGTGTATCTGAAAGATGTGCTTTGTAACAGGTCGTATGACAAACTTTACTCTAATCAAGTAATAGTGCGGCCGAGCATTAAGCTGGTAGTAATCGTCTGGAAAAATTACAGCCAATAATCTCAGAAAACAATTCCAGACCTCACTGATTAGTAAAAAACAATTTTTCATCGGTCAGCTATGTTACAGAAGAAAGCCAGTTGACTGCGTAGAGTACAAAATTGGGAGAAATATGTCCAGCGCTTCACCTCTGATCTACGCTTAATCTCATTCGGCCATTAGATAAATATTTATAAACATTAAATAGGAAATATGGAAACTGCAAAAGATAACAGATTCGAGCTGGTAAATGAGCGCCAGAGAATACATTGAAACTGTGAGAGATACAATTACGAAAGCAGTTTGAGCTCACAAGCAAAAAAGGTTTCATAAACTTCAGGATAATTCTACAACATTAGGTTAGGGGCTGATGCCTGTTCGGCATAAATTTGAAAACGAGCATCAAGGCAACTTCTGTGATGCTCAAAAGTGAAGCTGCCGAAGAAACGCGACGTGGATCAAGAGGCTGTCAAAAATAGAGGTCCCAAGTTGTTCAGGCGGGCAACAAAAGAAAATGATTGATTTATCTCGCTACTGCTGGTCACGCAGGCGACGTTGTCGCTTCAAAGAAAAGGAATGCTGATGAGGAACAGTAAATTTTTAGGGTAATGAAAATTGTTCCCAAGCTTGTGTGAAGTAGACAGTTGTGCACATTTACGAGTATAGTCTACAATATTAACCCGCTACGGTCCATCAGTCTGTCACCTGTCTATGTTCGTTATGCCACCCATGTCTACGTACAATACTAATACCGTTGTTCGTCCATATGTTGAGCTCTTTCAGTAACTGGCTAGAGGAAATCTTCCGGCTTTTGAAATAATCTGGAAATTTGAGTCTGGAATGGAAGTGTGCTGGCGACGGGTCTCTCGTGACTGGGCTGCGAAGATTTCTTATCCGAGGAATTTTGCATACTTCCTGAATAAAAATAAACTGAGAGTTAACCTATGTTTCACTACGTAGATTTCTCTTCCACGTTAGAGAAAGATATAGAATCATTGCAGCATGATGCCTTTGTGATGAAATTATGAATATAGTCCTTTTTGGGGTAATAAGGCCAGAAAATTGGAAGTGCGAATAACAACGTAAATATTTGACGAATAAACTTTCTCACGGGAAGAGAGTTCTCGTTCGGAGAGCAACACATAAATCTCCAAAAATGTCAGAGTGACGTGGGGGCAATGGTACTCGAAGGAAAATTATTTATAGGAAGGCCTTCGAGAGGGGTCTCGGCTTACCGCGAAAAATTTTAAGTGCACAGGAAATACATATCCGGCAAAGAGCTGTAGGCGGGACTTTGGACACTTGAGC
>VOMN01062098.1:0-14035 GCA_014899125.1 Orchestia grillus
GTATCACCAGAATTGTAAACGCACTTAGAAGCAACTCAGAAATAAATCAAAAATTAAAACGAGATATGAGAGTCCGATGTCAACAATCATCTGTAAATGATGCAGGCCATTGACCGGAATAAACATGAATACGGGCTTAAATAGAAACTTGTTTCATTACTATTATTGAATATTTCATATTGACAATTCCCAATATTTATTTTCTTCCTGTTTTAATACTCAGAATAATTTTAGTAAATATCTTTGATGTTGACGTTTTAACGCTCCACTCGCACATTTGGGAAAAATCACCTTTATTTTTTGTGCAACTGTACTCAAACCACTCTTGTGAAACAAAATAATTTTTAGCTTGCTGTAAGAAGACAAACTAATGTTCAAGATGAAAAAAAGCTGAGCCCTCTGTGAAAAATAATGACTGAGTAATGAATATTTAAAAATCTCGACACTTTTTTAGGGACTCATTCTATATTACTTGAATATCGCTCAAAATTTAGAATAGTCATTTGAAAATAATTATGAAAACAGTTCAATATCATAACCAAGCAATTTCCAAAGCAGACTTCAAAGTAATTCCGATGGAGCAACTAGAACAAATTCCTCTTTCGGCCCACTTCGGCAAACATTGAGGCTTCGTTTATGCTGAAATATACTGCACAAACTTAGGTTTTGTACAGACCTAAGCACCTAGCACAAATTGAAGCCTTGCATAGACCTAANACAAATTGCAGCCTTGCATGCGCCAAAAGAGGCCCTCACCGCCTGGGTAGCGGTCTGCCAGCCGTCCGGGTTCATGGAGGGTAGGAGGTGGATGCGGGTGTTGTTGATGAGCCGCTGCACCTCGCTGTCCTGCGCCCGCCACCGGGAGCACATGTCGTCAGCCAGCGCCAGCAGCAACTCGCGCCCCACCACCTCGTTGCCGTGCATGTTCGCCACGTACTTGAACTCAGGCTCCACTGGCGGCAGCAGGAGGGGCATGAGACTCATTAGGGTCTGGACCCCACCCTCTGCTAGGGTGGGCATCGAAGTGGGAGGAAGGTCGATGGTGCACTGCAACTCTCTTGACTGCATATTATTTGAGTTTTGAGTTAGGAATTAGCGTTGGAAGATATCGAGGATTCAATTATAACTCCATAAAATGAAATCATTTTCTCTTATTGAATTTACCTCGAAGACGAGCACCTGAAAGCAAGAATAGTATGTTTAAATTGTCTAATGTTATATTATTTGCCTTATTCTTCGAATTCCTTGCGAGATCGCATAAGAAACTGAACTCTCGGTTTTATAGAAGACGTACAAATTTGCAAGAAGAATAAGTCCTTCATGCTTCACTGAGCACTCCCCCGCAGTTCACTGAAACTATTCAAGTACGACCAAGACAAGGATGCAACATCAGACGACTGACTTTCCCCCGCAGTAATTGCATCCAGCACTTCTCTTTAACGTCTTATGTTCCGAGACAAGATACGAGGAGACACCAAAGCAACGCCAAGGCAACACTATGGCAACACCAGGCTGTAGACAAGCAGCTGCCCGCGCAGCGCCACGTGACAGCGCGGCGCCCACACCTACAGCGGGCAGATGGGGAAGCGCTCTTTCCTGCGCTCGCTCATTGTGTGCCGCCGCGCATCTAGTGCTGAATTTAAGGACCACAAAAAAGATATGTTCTGTGCGTGAGAGGTGTGTGCAATGAAAAGAAACGCTTCCCCATACTTCTCTTCGAAGATTTTCTTTTATCGCACTTCCCCAAACTTCTTTTCGAAGATTTTCTTTTATCACACTACCCCATACTTCTCTTCGAAACCTTTTTTTTATCAGGATGAGAATTGTAAGCTTCTCTTACAAGTTGGTGCTATCTGCAATATTTATCTATTCCTTACAAAAAGTACAATAGTCAATATTATCCAACAATTCTGATACCTTTCAGTAAATGAATTCATAAACATGTTTAAATAAAAAAAATTCTCTTCATTCGGAGTGCATTTATTTTCAAGCTTAATGCTGTTTAAAATTCCATCAGGAATTTTACTTATTGCATTCATCACAGAAATTCAACATAACTGCTTTAATCGTTGTGATCTGTTTGATTCGATTATAAAAGCAGTTTTTCTTCTAGTCTCATGTATGCAAAATTAATATAAATTGACTGTCTTATTTTATCCCGAACGAGAAATATTCGAGGAAGAGAATTCCCAATGCTTCACTAAAGATTCTTACAAGCTCCTCACTAGGATTTCTTTTCCATTTAGTGAATTTTCGGTAACGAGATCATCTGCAAACTACGACGATTACAACTCATTCATAGAACTCATAAAATTCGTCGACAATTCACAAAAAATATAGCGTGAAAATGTCGAGCAGATTTTTATAATGCTTGTTATGCTTTGTATTGTTGAGCACAGGCTTTGTATCAGTTGATTATTAGGAACCTTTGAGTACACAACTGATTTCCAATTTTTTACGTATACTCAGTTGCTTATGAGTAATGTTTTTGGAACGCAATTAGTTCATTATTCCAAAATATACAATTCAGGGACATAAGTATTTGCACAACTTATTTTTGATCTATTTTGAAAATTGAGCCCTGTTGAAGGGTAAAGCGTAGAGGTATCTGAGAGACCATATTGAAAATTGAGCTCTGTTTTGGGGTAAAGCGCACAGGTATCTGAGAGACCATATCGAAAATTGAGCTCTGTTTGTAAAGCGTACATGTAGCTCAGAGATCATATGAGGCCCTGCGAGCTGAACACGCCGATGCGCCAGTCCCTTTATTCGGTAGACAATGATATCCAACACTCCCTACAGGTGCATCTTGGCGGTAAGTAGTAGGCAAGGCCAAAGGTCTCGAAACGTAGGTTTAAATATTATAAAATAAATAGTTTATGCAGAATCTTTATCAGAAGGACAAAACATTTCAGACACATTTTCTGTCATTTAAAAAAATGGCGTACCGGCGAGTTAAGCTCAGAGGGTCATATTTTTACCCGAATATTGAGACAGAACAGAGCAAATTTATTGACAACAAGAAAATCAACTAAGCAAAAAATGTAAGGGACAAAAATATTGGGCCAAAACTAAAAAAAGTCTTCAGTATTTAGAGGCCTGACATACATTTGCAATAACAGCATGGGGACAATTATTGTAACTTGAAACTAACTTTTGACCCTCCGTTTATGGTATTTTGTTACGTTCGTGCGCGCCGATGATGCTCAAATCAGCAAGGTTACTTAGATACCTGGGCGCAGCAGTTTTGAATATTCGCCACAAATTTCAATGGGATTGAGGTCAGGCGATTGGATCGGCCACGAAAAACGCTTATTTCTTATTTGTGAACCAATTTTTCGTTAATTTCGCCCTATGTCTGGGGTCATTGTCTTGCTGAAAGATCCATTTGAGCTGCAGTGAAATTTTCTCCTGCTCGAAAGCTTCTTCTTCAGTATCTGCTGTTACATTGAACATACTAATTAACCATTTTTCTATCAATGATGTGGAGTGCACTTACACCATGAACAGTAAAACAGCACCATGGCATGATGCTGCCTCCTTCATGCTTGACGGAGAGATGGTGTTCTTGGAATCATAGGCAGTCTCTATTTTCCTCCTTACATGACGATCGTCGTTTCGGCGGAAAAGTTCAATTATGCTCTCACAGGACTACATAATCCGTTTCCAAAACCCAATTATTTTGTCAAGATATTTTTTGACAAACGTTCAACGCTTCTTCTCGGGCTTTGCTGTAAGAAGAGGAATTTTGCGTAGAATGAAGGCATCTAGACCACTACGATCCATTCTTCGGGTAACCGTTTTTCGATTGCCATGTACTCCTTTCCCATCACAAATTAGCGCAGGTGCGCGGGAGACTAGGCAGTTCTTCCCAGAATTAGTTGTTATCTGACGTATTCCGGCAATTTTGAGCAATTATCTCGATGGACAATAATTTGGCCTCTGGCCGCTAACAGAACTCGGCAACAATTGTCCTGGGCAGTAACGTTCGTCCCTAAAGCGTACTATGCGCTGCCACTGCTTTACTGGCGGGTGAACTCCTCGAAAAAAGTCATGAAGCTGCCGAAAACCGAGCCGATTTTACTAGGGTTGTGACGCCAGTTCGTCCAACAGTATTTGCGGATTGTCATGGGCTCATTCGTCACCAGACGCACCATTTAGCGTTGAAAGCGACAGGGGATTTTACGAGGAGCTCCGAATTTTGGCAGATTTGAGATTGCCACAGTCTCTCGATGCTTCTGATGCTTCCGAACTATTGCCCCATCAGCTGACTATGGAATCATAACACGTTCAGAAACTTAGGTTAATCTTTCATTACGGAGTCCAGTTGTTTGCTTTCGAATAGTTTCAAGTATTTCTTTAACTTTCTGTATTGTATTCACTGAGCATCCATTTTGAACAAAATTTGGAGAGGTAATGATTGTACCGATAGTAGTTTGTTTACATTGAATGTACTTCTGAAAGTTTCCAGACGTTTTATGGGGCTCCATGGCGTTCTGGTTAGCGTGATGGCTTCGGAGCCGAGACGTTCAGGATTCGATCCCGTCTGAGGTAAAGTATTTCACATAACCAGGGAGTACTTCTAGCGGAAAAAGAAGTGTAAGCCCCACATTCCTCACATCCCTCACCACGCCAGTAGTTGTAAGGCATTGAAAACCCAACGGTAAGACGTGTTGGAATCAAAAAGGTTCTATTAAAGGTTCTATTATAAAAAAGTTTTTAATCAAGATGCTCAAATTGTGCAATAACATAACAATGATTTAACATAATTTCATTTTTCACCACATACTTTTAGCCCATACATTTTTTGCTTAGTCGTTTTTCTGGTTTTTAAAAAATTGTGCTGTGTTCTGTTTAAATATTCTGGTAAATATAAGTATGTTTTCTGAGCTTTACCTCAAACCAGAGCACGAAATTTTCAAAATAAATTACAACTCAAGTTGTGCCATTTCTTGTGTCCAGGCACTGAGCACTCAATAGCTTATTATTGATGTTCTGAACACACTCAAATTAATTACCGCAAAAGTACAAACGCCATTGATTAGTACTAATTATTCAAGAATATAACAAATAAGTTAGGACGATGAATACAATAAATAAATTTTCAGAAATGGTTTGAACAAGAAACAAATTAATTATATTGTCTAAATAAATAACTAATGAATAATGACGCAGTTGCGGTGCAGAATTATTATTTGTAATAATCCAAAAAACGTGGCCGTTGATAATAGAATTGGAATATGTACCTCGGAATTCACAACGTTAGGCAAAATCAAGGTAATCAGCATTCCTATATAATGCCAATATTTCACCAACTATTGGTAATTATACCCTGAAGTCAATACGTGGTAATCTTAAAGTAAAATGAGCTCATTTCATGTTGTTCATAATATATGGCATTGAGGATCCAATTAATTTATGGTAGATAGGATCACCGAAACCAAATCCCACTTCAACGAAGCCATCATAATTGCAATAATGGAAATAAAGGTCAAGTTTTTAATTGGGATGATTTAACTGTTGCGGCGTTAAAATAAAACACAAGTTTGGGTATCACGGATTGCAATGACAACTTCTGGAGATGAAAATTCTCATCCAAACAGAAAATTCAATAGTCTATAAAGAAAATTCATAACAGCGAGCTGTGAATTTGTTTGCTTTGAACTGGAAAAAGTTGCTTAACTGAACTCATTGGACTCGTTATAACTAGGAGCGTCACGTGAGCGTGGAAAAGAGTCTGCAACTTACAGACTTCGTGCTGAGCAGGATGGTCGGAGAGCTCGAGCACCCACAGGGGGTAGCCCCTCACTGAGCGCTGCTCCAGCGAGTACACGTGGGCGATCTCAGGGCAGCGCTGCTCGACAGCCTTCAGTTCCAGCTGCAGCTCCATGTTGTCGTGGTGCCGGAGCTCGAAGTACGACTCCGACTGTGGGAAGGGAAATAAATTTGCCGTAAAAACAGTTTTGTAGAAATTTTATGACAGTTTCGACCCCTCAATACAGGACGTAATAAGACCCCTTATTATGACAGACGGGTACCCTCAATGAGGTTCAGAAGAAATAGGTATGCTAGTAAAACTAAAACACCAAATTAGTCTTTGGACTATTCTTACCAGTCACCACTTGGCTGCTGCCGATGTTTGCAGGTCACAAACGTTCAGAATATAGCATCAGCGTCAGCACACGAACCCGAGGGTGCAACACAGGTGAAATCAGCATGTATGAAGGTACTTTTGCTGACATCACAAAAGAGTTCACTAATGAAAAAGATAGCTTTCCCAACAAACAGTGTTTAATTCTGAGTGTACTCGTATGTTGCACAGCACTAAAATCCCAACTCGCATCGCGTGCAGTAGAAGAATGCGAGAAATAAGTAAAGGAGCTTGAAAAATGAGAGCAGAGAACTTACTGCACAGAACTCACTACAAACTAAGAAATGTAACCTCTGCAATATCTTCTCGTACGTTTACGCTCATCATTAAATTTAATTCAAATTATAGTTTTATGCTCAGTTGACTTGTTCAAAAAGTCGTGAGAAGAGTTACTTTAATCTTCGTTCTGATTACCGTAGAGTTTTTCCCCGAGCACGATGCTTCGAACAAAACCTTATGAATAGCGTCACTATGACGTCAGTCTTATCGCTCGTTACAGCCAAACTCATCGATCTGACAGTCGTGGCGCATACAGAAACAAGAACAGCAAAAGATACGATCAGTCATCATTTCTGGGTCGTTCGCTCCTGTGTTGTCGGGAATGATCTCCAGTAGATTTGTCATCCTCTCTGTTCTAACGCATCTAAAAATGATCTCGAATGTTCATGGATATCAAAGATGTGTGGGTAAAAATCATGCCATTTTTGGGTACGATTTTCCAACTAGAGGATTTAATAAAAGTGTGACTGATGAGTATCCTACTTCGGTAATAGACGCTTCTTAAATTACAATAATTTGGAGCGATGACCTTCCCGAGCGAGCTTATCGTCCACAGGTCAGCACCTCAGTGAAGAGGTAGCTCATGTTGGTGGTCACTCCACGGCTGGGCACGGAAACGCTCCAGGTATTACAGGTAGAGCAGAAAAAGAGAACCGCCTCCGCAAATTGACTTTGCTACCATTCTCACAAGAAAGAAATCCTTCAGTATTAAAATGTAATTTCTTTCAAAATTTAACCGAGAGGCATCAAAGATACGAATAAAACTTTAAAATCAGTCAAAATTTCATCAAATTTTGATCTCCGTGAATCTAACCTACATATTTTCTACGCACTCGATAGGCATGTCTTCTCTCGAACAGAAGCTGCAAGCAATCGTTTTAAAATTGGTGTTCTGTAGTTCGGTAGTGCTCCGACACTTTCCTATTTGTTTCAGAACGAGTCTGCTCACTGATTCCCACTTTAAAAAAACTTTTTTCTAAAAATATCTCAAAATATTGACAGGCAGTCCAGTTATCAAACCTTTACAAGAGGTTCATATAAGCGAATTTCATGTGCATTAGAAACCGATTGCGTAAATAACGAAGTCAAACATCAGTTGTAACTTCGAGGCAAAATTCGAGTTTCCACCTTTCATCGAGAACCTGCATTCGATGCCTGGAACACTTCGAGTGTTCTTCTCGATGTTATCTTCTGCAAATTTAGTGATCAGCTCATCAATAAACGGCAATTTTTAAATTTATGACATAATTCTTTCTAACTGTTCGCAAAATCAAGGAAATTTTTATTATTTGTAGCATCTCACCTTTTTGATCGCTGCTCCATATGCTGGAGGTACAGCTGCGGCCACAGCTGCCACCCACACACAGACGCTCCACATTGTCGTCAGATTCAATTGATTTTTTTTCCAAAGTTTTCACTTTCGATCTGAGGTGCGGAGACCAGATTGAAATATATTCCAATTTAAAAGACGACTCTGTATCTAGAATACTGAGGTAAATTCTTACGACGGAAAAAATGCAGGCAGACCAGGCAGCGAGAACGTGAGCTTACCACTTACACCCCTGAAGGTCTAGAACGAACTGTACTGCAAATATTGTTTCTCTTCCCACCTTGACCAGAAAATAAATCTTGAACGTCTCTTCCAACGTATCCTCAAAATAGATACCAGACTTGAGTAAAGCTTATGATTGGCTTTAACAAAAACTGTGCAGTATGTCAATGTGCTTTCAGTTAAATTAGTATTTATCCCACTTGAAATCTTCAAATTTCACGACTTTCAGACAGATGGCAACACTGCTGCCTTGCTTCTGCAGCCTAGCGTTGAATGAAGCGTCGGCGCATGTGCCGTGCTGCCCTGACTACAGCAAGGCGGCGGAAACCTGGTGAAGCCTTCCGAGAACCTCGAATCGACTGCGTGGGGATATGGACCCTCAACATGACTGCGTGGGGACAAGGACCCTCAACATGACTGCGTGGGGACAAGGACCCTCAACATGACTGCGTGGGGATATGGACCCTCAACATGACTGCGTGGGGATATGGACCCTCAACATGACTGCGTGGGGATAAGGACCCTCAACATGACTGCGTGGGGATAAGGACCCTCAACATGACTGCGTGGGGATAAGGACCCTCAACATGACTGCGTGGGGATAAGAACCCTCAACATGACTGCGTGGTTACAAGGACCCTCAACATGACTGCGTGGGGATAAGGACCCTCAACGTGTCTGTTAGTTATTTATGAGCGAGTAAGTTCGCATTTCAAGATCTTGACTGTGAAAGAGCTTTGTTGACTCTGTGGACGTTTGTTCATATTACTGCTGATAATATGAAATTGCCCGAAATTACCTCAAAAATTAGAAAGTAATTATTAATTTAACAAATTTTTAGCAATTAAATTATAAAGACTTTTGAAAACGGAGGATGCCATCAAAATATTTGGCTGTTCGACATTTCATGCTACAACACAGCGGCTCATGGGAATGTTCGAAACGTAACCTCAGAGGAATAATGTATTTTTTACAACACATGTTTTTCACAGCATGTAGAAATGTGCCGGAACCATTGCGTCAGAATTAAAATATTCAAACATAACATGTGTGACAATGCTGGAGGGTTTAAAAAAATACAATATGATGAATTGAATTGAATTGTGTGTGAACAAAAAGTCCAATTTCGTGAACAGAAATTAAGATAAAATTTTGAAGAGTTCAGTCACGCAGAATATTCTGTCGAAATAACGTAGAATGCAGATATCCGCTTAGAGATTGCTTTAGCTCAGTATATGATTGCGCCAGTTCAATGTAAGGCTGTGCCTGTCTGTACAAAATTGCGTCTCTTTAGAACAAGACTGCTTCTGTTCCGTACTAGACTACATCTGCGCTGTAGAAGATTGTTTCTGATTAGTAGATTATTTGCATCAGTTCAGTACGAGAGGCTTGAACAGGCTAGGTACTGCGACTTGGAAGAACTTTTGAAAAAACTGAAGTCATATTAATTCGAATAGAGTCTTCGAATCGCAGTAATCACACAGAAGATAGCACGATGTGTTTCATGAGTTTGGATTTCTGGCGACGTTGTAAAGTTTCAACCATTCGGTTTCTTCGAGGCGGTCAAGTTACAGAGAAACACATTCTGACCGGTCCAGCCCACATCCCTCCTAAATTCCCCGTAGAAAAGGAATTGTATTCTGTGAACTATGCTGACTGACCCTCCAAAATCTCTTGAAATAACTTCGCTTCGAAATTCTTCCATACTCTTGTTGAATCAGCAGCATTTTCTACGGTACAATAAGTCGCGATATCAGCAGGGAGGATCGCGTCGATGGTGACGGCCGAACTCCACGAGCGCTGATATGTTCTCCAAAGCAGATGCGTACTCGACTGTCAAGGTCAAACCTGTAAATATCAATACTGAAACATATTAAGACCTGCTGGAAGCGTAATTCCTGCAAGGAAAAATTTATTTAGTAACGTTTGCACAGTTCAGTTGATTTGATGGGAAAGTATACCAATGGGAGCAAAGAAGACCACAGAGTTCATTTAATGCACTTGTAAATTTTAATCAAAAAAGCATGTAGAAAACATAGAGAATTGATGAGATCTTCAACATTAAGGAAAATAAAAAACTAAATAATTTGGTGATTTAAACTCAGGAATATTAACTTAGCGTGGTAGTTCTGAAGAGGTGTTTTCTCGATTCAAACAGTTTGAGATGACGTCATTCGGAAACTCTGAGCACCACTAAACCGCGTCCAGTGATTAACGCCGAGAAATCGCTCCTTACATTATGTAGCAAAACATCTCGACTATATTATCTATGGCAATGAAAACTGTTGGGAGAGTTTTTTCACACATAATAAAAATATTTTAGTTATGCATAAAATGAGGAAAGCTCAAACTGTGATGCACATCATGATGATAAAGAGAGAAACATCAGAATGGGAGCCACCTTCAACACTCACGACGCACCCGTTATGAATGCTGGGCAATAAAACAGAACCAAATTTTGTCAGGGCCTTATTGTAAATTTCAACCTAGATCTCATTTATGCATATCAAATAATCGCAACTCAAAATTTTCAAGATTCTTTCACCCAAGTGACGTGTCACCAACCATCTTAAAGCTTCGCAATGGTCGTATTATGAATAACTCACAAATCAAGCACTTATTTCACTAAGCAAGTGTGACTTCTAAGCCCCACCCAGCACAAGCAGCACCCTCCTGCCAGGCCCCTGATCTTACAAATACTCACCCCCAGGCCGGGTAGGGAGTNGCAGCTTCGCCACATGACATCCCACTCGTAAATTCAGAAGTCCTGCAGGGCACTGAAGTGCACCGGTCTGTGCTCTCGGTGCCATTCACGTGATGGTTACGAGCGTTCGATGCAACAGAACAGCAAAGATATTAAAAACTTTTCGAAACCTCACACCTCTAATAAAAAAAATATAATTACATATTTCTATGCTCAAGCACATCTATTTTAAAATTACATAATCAAATCTCTGATGGACTTGAGAAACACATGCATATGAAAACTCATTTAGATTCACAGAGGTCCATTAATTTTAGCTGAGTGCGAACAGTACTGGAAACGCCGAAACTTTGTTGTCTATATTCCCTTCAGGAAGATGACCTGAATATAAAATATTCTAAAGAAAAACTTTACCTGTAAAATGAATTACAATTGCATCACTAAAATTAAAATTAAATTATTTGATTCCATGGTGCCATGATGTTCAGCACAATTTTCACAGTAAATAATTGTACTAATGAACAGTAACCAATCCCGTACGGTGTCGACAGTGTGTCCTGGGTGTATTCCCTAGATGACCAGCACAGAAGTTTTGCCCTCTGAATTCACGAAAAGGAAAGGCTTATAAGTTTTTTGATTCCTAAATTTTCATACTGAATTACGATGCAAGCTTTACGTTCAAAAGTTAGTGGTCTTGCAAAAAACTGTATGCCCATCCATGAACATTTTAACTGTTCATGAATAAAACAAACTCTGTGGAGCAGCAGTTCAGCCAGCGAACTGAATCTCTTACAAGCCAGCATCAGTTAGAGCAGCTTTGTAAATCGTTGCTTCGAAAATTTCTCCAAACTGTGTAAAGTATATAAGTTCACATCTAGAAGAAGTAGGTGCTTCTCAGCCCCATTGTCACACGTCTTTCTTGATTAGCACGACACATTCAAAAGATCTCGCATCGTACAATGTTTCTAAGTTGTCCGCGCGTAAACCTACGGGTGTCCAACCAAGCTGACCAACCAGTCTATGTATGTGCTCAGTAAATGTAGCGAAATTGATAGCTGACGTCAGAAATGACGTTTGGTACGCGATAGGATAAAAATAAAAAGAGGTAGAGACGTGGAGAAAGACAGAGTAAAGTATACTAACGTGTCACGTATCCAGGTATGCCTTCTCGCTTGGTATGAGTAGTTCATCATGCGACTACTGAGGGAAGAAAATTGAATTGAACTGATAAATGCATCAATATTTTATGAAAATTTTTACTTTGAACAGTAGTTGATTTTCCTGTTATTCGTAAAATTTTACAAATAAGCGTTTCTTTATAGCTGATTACAGGGAATTTTCAACGAAATGTGATGTTGTCTGATCGTATATGGAATCGCGTTCCGTTTGTTTAAATCAAAATATTAAATAACTTTTAAATATCCCATAATTGAGAATTCAGAGTTCCTTAAATAGATTAAATTTTAGATATTTTCTCAGTATATTCATACAAAAACTCCACAGGCTCCCCAAACCACTCGTGCACTTACGTTCTGTGCCCGCTTGCTGGAGAACTCGAGGTCGACTTCTGAAAAGAAGACCTGGAATTTATCGAAGGGGCCAATATTTCCTTGCTATTAATCTCATTTAAATATATCTATGGGAAATATAGTTAGAAGATGAGCCAGTTCTAATAAAGGGTCAAACGAAAAGACATCGAAATTATTTTTCTGCTGCTCAGTGTTACCCTTATTCGGCATTGTTTAACTACAGATGGCCTAGTCCAGTGACGGAATGCTGCCCTTGATACATAAAGGCTCCGGTAATTGATTGCTTGAAATCCATTACTGGAGCCTTTACTTGATCATAATTTTTTAATCCTGCTGAGGCAACTTCGCGGATGAATCCATCATCATCGTGATCAGGAAATGTTATTTTTAGTTCGCCACCCGAGCTAAATTTATCTGCGGTAACTCGCGTTATCTCGTTAGTCTTCGAAAGCGCCGTCTATTTTGGTCGTAATGACGTCACGATTCGCTCCAATCACAGCACGAGTCTTGGCCTTCTTTGTTACAGAGGTGACATGAGCATTATTACTTTAAGCAACATCTGTGCGTTACGTCACTGAGTTCTTATGGAGATGTCTGACTGGAGAAGCATAAATTTAGTCTGGGCACCAGCCTTTACAAAAAAAATTAGCATGTAGCAAACAGTAATTGATTTTTATTCGATACTCTTTAGTCCAAACGTTGGTACAGTTTCCCGAAGACATACGGAGTGATGCCTTAGAACACACTAACGTTTTCTTTAGTTCCATTGAACATAGAAAATTTATGTCATAGAGACTGGGTAATAATTTTTGAGAGGCCAAGCGGGAGATCCAGGACAACGAGAAAAACTTTTTGAACAATATGCAGGGGCCAACAAAGCATAAACTCCTGAGGTATAGAACCTCAAAACAAGACAAATTGTTAGAAATCAGTTTGTTGGTCAGGAATGGAACTCTTAGTATGAAGAGAAGAACAATGAGGCGATAAAAATCATTTAATGGACATTCAAACCGATTTGGTTTCGTAAAATCATCATCATGAATGTCATCTGTAAAAAATATATAAGAAAAAGAATTACACAAGGAATCTAACAAGATTATTCTATGTTTCTGTACAAAGATAATTAAAGAGCTAAAATAATTCAAAAAACTGAATTCTAAGTATTATACATAAAGACACACATTCTGTACTGGTGCGTCACGCTAGATACGATGGGGTTGTAGATAAGTCTGAAATTAAAGGTAGGTTAGGTGACAATGGATAGCCGTCCAATAATGTAGGGGTCGAAGGAAATTTGATTTGCAGTCTACGACTTCATTCCTTTCTGCCTTTTACGTCGTGATTCTGCGAACAAGAAGGCACAGTTAAAATTTATATTGCAAATTAAACATACACCTTACATGTTTTTCTTAATCATGCAGAGTGAATGGGGCACCTACGGAAACATAGGAGCTCAGCGTTTGTGGAATAAGAAGTTGAGCTGTCATAATCTTCTTTAACACACAAGGTAGATGGGGTGGTTATAGACATACGAGAACGATGTTTTACTGGGGTATTTTTACTACTTTTGGTTGAATAGGGAAAACTGACATACCACGGTTGGGGTTATAAAAGGTCATTCCACATAGAACCTGGGACAAATTAGTTCCAAAAGATGGAGCAAAAGAATAAACCCTGCAATTTTTCGGTGGATTAGTTTTCACAAGCAGCATTTAATTTTAATACTTAGCTGCTACTCATTAATACATTGTTCCCAAAATACTTGCTCAAGAAAAAAAGAAAATCGTTTATTCCGATCTCATTCACATACAGAGCATGGT
>VOMN01062103.1:0-26112 GCA_014899125.1 Orchestia grillus
GCAGCACCACTCACAGAAGTACACAACAACACCACTCACAGAAGTACACAGCGACAGCATCGGAGTCCTTGATGACCCTGAGGAGCGCGTCACCGTCCAGGTCCTCTATGAAGTCAGCCGCAGGATTCTTCTCCGTCAGCAGCCAGTTGAGCAGCGCTTCTTCGTTGCGGAGGTCGCCTGCAGCATCTGATCGTTGACTCATGCGCGGTTTTTAAACTCGAGTCTAGAAGCTCGAATAAATTTGAATAGAAATAGATGCACATGCAGAGAGCAGCGTGAGAGCACCGCGGGGTACCGCTCTCCATCGCTATCATGAGAGCCAGATCTGACAAAACTTAAAACGGCATTGAAAAATCTGAAGAACACTTTAAAAATAGGACTTTGGTTGCGCCAAAAAAAAATTTTTCAATTAAATACGCGTTAGCACTGTTTCTTAAAAATAACAATTATTGTTCCACTCCGTGACTCCAAATGCTCACAATGCAGGTAGCTCACTTAATAATTGGTCCTAACACGAGTACCATAGGGAGGTTAATACGTCAGCATATAACTATTAAAACTTCCAACCCAAAGTAAACTTAAAACGACGGCAATGTTCTGCATTTAAATTAGAGAAGTGAACAAAAATGTTAGAGATGTAAATAATTGGGTATTTTTAAGAAATTACCTCAAGTTTTTGAAGCAAAAACCGGTGATCTTCGAAAGATCATTTTGAAATTATTATAGGGAACACAGATCGTAACCGAGAAAAAATCATACGGTGAAGGGAAAAATAATAAAGAAATAACAAAGAGAGGGGCTGCGTGGGATACAAACAGGACAATTAAGTTCGTATTAATCTTAGAAACTCAGCAAAAAAAAAAGATAATCAATGGGCTTAACACACACAAGGTATGAGAATGGCACTCACCCCCTGGACGACGTCAGACGTGTAAGAAGAGGTCGAGGGAAAAGAGATACAAGATGAGCTGTAGCCTAACAGCGATGTACGTTTGTAAGACGCACAAGGAGAAGAGCAAAAAGTATTGTTAATTTGTTCTTAATTAGCAGTACTTAATTTGCCCGCTTCTTTATCAATGAATTCGTAAATATTGTACATAGACGAATCAAGAAACAGACATGTCTCAAGTTCTGAGAGATGAACACGCTATTGTAGACAAACATTGATTGTAGCGTTATTCTACAGTCAGTCAATAACACTTACTGAATATTACTCTAGATTATAATTTAACAGGATATTTCACAGTCAAAGCAAATTTTTTAAAAGCTAGAAAAAAGTAAAACAGACGATGAAAAATGGTTACCAACCTTCTAAATGCACATAAACGACAATATTCCAAGACAAGAAATGTAGTTTGCACTATGTTATAGTAATAGTATTCCTAGAAAACATTTAAGATATAGATTATAAAACAAGTATGTGATTAAGAAATTAAGACAATTCTACAGCGAAGTTATTGAAAATTATTAAAAATTCCAATGCCGTATGAATTATAAGAATCGGTAAATATTCCAAAAAAGGATCTTATAAGTGGGCAATTAAATTCCTACACATTTCTTAGGTAATGTCCTACACATTTCCGTGTCACTTAGTTTAAATTTATATTCATTTGGATTAATTCAATTTCAATTTGGAGCTAATGCATTTCGAATTTGATTGTATCTACATTCATTGGAATTAAGTCTATTTTCATTTGGATTTTATTTATTTGCATTTGGATTTAATCTATATGTATTTGGATTAATCTATTTCTATTAAATCAACACGGATACGGACAAATCCGTGACACACCTCTATTTTAAACCTATCAGATGAGAGTCTTACTCCTATCAACAATAGGTCAACTTGACCATAACAAATCGAATACTTAAAAGAAGGAATACGTTTGTACGCTTCATGTTTAGCAGACAAGCATTACATCACACAGAATTATCAAACGTTTTGATATATACGGTCTCACCGGCGTAGATGACTGGCTGGTCCGCACCAGCACGGTAGAAGACTATGGCGGGTAGAGCGTAGACTCCTACTTCCTTCGCCAGCTGCGGTAACGTCAGCTGGCTATTACCACATCTAACACAACCTGTTCCTGGTGCAGGCAAGTGACTGACTAGTGCAACAAGGGACCGTTCAAGTGAGAGTGTTCTTGGTGGATCAGATGACGAAAGGTAACAAATCTACCACAAACAAGATAAAATGTGCAGTGCCATAATCACTAGGTTTATAGTACAACTGCTTCAATCCCATCAAAGCTATCTACAGTAGAACTTGTTAAAGGAATAATTGCAGTAGTGAGTTATTTCTGCAAGTGACTCATGAGCTTGAAAATTGTTGAACTTTGAGGACATCATTGTCATCACCGGTGATAATTGGCTTACATTCATTTATAATAAATTAATGTGCTTTTAGTGATATTTTTGAATAATTGCTACCAACCGATTACGAACATGAATAACTTCACTATCAATAATCTCAAAAATCCTAAATGATAAAATTATAGCCAAACACTAAACTAAAAATGAAAGAGCACGTCAAATAAGACAATACAAAACCATTGATTAGAAATCCCAAAAATAAAGTACACTTTATGACCTAAAATTTACTGAAACTCTTCTAATTCAGATAAGCAATGCCTCGTGCCGTATGAAGTCTAATATGAGGAGCTCCTTCACAAATCAATTTAAAAGAGCTCTAGCAGAACAAAACATTCTGCAAGCCGACGGCACACGAGGGGGTGAGCTGCAACACAACACTGCAGTGACGGTCGGGTCAGGTCAGCGACGTTATTCCAGAATGAATGTACTCTCAGTTGAGCAGTTATTGTCTTTAACAGAACCTCGATAGGCATTGGAGAATGCGATTCGAGAACGTTAGTCCAGTAACGAGTTGTAAGAATCTTGCTGCAATGTTGATGTATAGGCCCAGTGGAATGGTCTTACTCATCATGCGGTACTTGGTTTAGATCTAACACACTTGTCGCATGAGTCGTAATATTATGCAGCTTAGGTCTTGCATGATGCAACAATGCAGTCAAATGAAGTTTTTGAAACTCCGGCAGTGAATTAGTGAAAAAAACGCAACTGAATGCAAAAATAATCACCCTTCACAAGCCACACTCGATAAGAATAGAAGAAGTACTGACTGACAGGCATAAATATATCACATACTGCAAATGAGTTTCAAATCTACACCAAATCAATTATCAAGCTTTTTTGAAGAATCTGGGAGCTCGAAAAGCGTAATGCGAATGTAATTTCTTTAAGGTAAAACGTAGCCGAATCAGAAAATAATACGATTATTAGGCTTGAAAAAAAAGGAAAACACCTCAAAGAAAATGTGATCAAAGGCAGAACATAGTCACGAGACGCAAGCTCGGTGGTAGAGGGACGATGACCATGTTGAAGACCGCTCTACCTGCGACGAGGTACTCCTTCGTCCCCCGGAACTCGCCTGGAAGTCGTCCAGCTTGACGAAGTCGATGCCATTGGCGTCGGCTTCGTCGTCGATGTTCTCGAGCTGTGCCAGCACCTTCTGGCACTGCTTGCAGCCCACCTCGGTGTCTGGCAAGTTAAAGCCAGAAGCATGTGAATATTTATCCCTAGCGCCTTACGTAAACGACCATATGACGAGTTTATTGGACTGTGTAATCGACAGCAGAACAAATTTTCCTACTTGGAAGACTTATTTGAGGTCAAATGCTATCTCTTCGAGTTCTACCTCTGACTAAAGAAGCACATTTCCGCTATAGTCAATTGAACCCTAACAGAAAGTAACTCAAGTGAAGAAGACCATCCGATAAGCGAGTTTAGAGGAAAAGTGCATTTGAAAGATCTATATGTCATCATTTTGATTTACTGACAGCACCGAGGTAACACAAGATCGAATTAAAGGAACTCACAGAAGAATACGGCAAGGTAGTCAGTTGTATCCTTGATTCTCTCAAACATTTTTCGGTTAACTTTCTCGATGGCGTCGTTGAGCTCCATGTTTTCTGGAGACGTCAGCCAGTCCAGCACATCTTCTTCATCGTACAAGTCACCTGTGAAGCAACGGAACCTGTCACCTCTGGCATCAACATCCAGATGTCACCTCTGGCATCAACATCCAAATGTCACCTCTGGCATCAAGGTCCAGATCTCACCTCTGGCATCAACGTCCAGAAACTAACGCCATCAGACTCGACGCTATGTGTAGGGAATTTTTTAATCCTAACAGATCGATAAGTTACACATGGTTATTTTTTAGGGTGTTTTTGATGCAAAGTAATTCCTAAGCTAAAGAATTGTTTTTCATTCTTTGCAATTGCGTAATCAGAATAATTTTCAATGATTGAAATCTACCTCTAAATCTTCCATTATAGCAGCACCTCTACGAAAACGATAGTGAATTATAAATAAATTAAAAATTAAAATTTTAAGCTTGAACAGAAAACTGAATTATCTGTACCAACTTACATTGAGTACGCCTCCGTTTCAACGAAGTAAAATTTGGTTCTTCCAACGCACTATCACCCAAAAATTAGACCCCGTGTCTACCGTGACGTATTTTGACCGGTGAGGCGCTTTTAATTAGATTTGTTGTACAGATTTCACTTCAGATCCTACGACTTACATTATGACAAAGATATAACATCATACTTATATTATGAGGAAGATACATTTTTTCCGATTTGAAGTTGACGATGAAAAGTTTGTATTACTTACAGTTATACGGCACTAATGAAAAAGCATTCGTGTTCGTAAACGGTTTCCAACGACAAATGTCAACGCAACCCACCTACATCCCAAGTGCTCGACAGTTAAACTCAGTTCACCAAGTTCGCAATGATCATTCCAGAGCATGTGCCAATTTATAATTTTGTGAACACTAAGGTACTCTAATTTCGCACCTTGAATTGGTGGACGCACCTTCGTACTTGATGTGCTTGCCCTTCCTGAAGTAGACAAGGCCGGGGGGGTTCCTGAAGCCATATTTCTTGGCCATGAGGCGATCGTTCATCTTGACGAGATGCACACTGAAGTCAGCAGCCTCGTCGTCTATTTTCTCGAGCGTCCTGAGCACCTTGGGGCACTCGTCGTTCTCTTCGTTGACTGGCACACAGACAAGCCATTACGGTGATCAAGCTGCCGTACGCTCCGTCCACAAAAAATAGCAATTCGTGTTTTCTTTAGTGTGTCGCTACGAAACGTTACGATCAAGAAAAATGGCAGTTCGGGTTTTTTAGTGTGTTGCTACGAAATGTTACTATAAAAAAAAATGGCAGTTCGTGTTTTCTTTAGTTCGATGAACTTTACAAGATGTATCACCATGTCCTAAGGATGGATCTGTGAGGCTTCATGGTCGAAGAAAGAGTTTCGTATGAACTGAAAGTGCGTTACGCACAAAATAATACACAATGAAACATTCAGGGAGATATGTAAATAGAGAGTGAACTGCTCTGTATCGCGTCAAAACTTTTTAACAAAATCCCTCAACGAAATGAGACAGAGTTGCTAGCAGAAAATCAGTGGTGACTTTGAGCACTGATGTATAATCTAGGCCTCACCTGAACCTTTGAAGAGTGTAAGATGTAATAAAGGTAGAGTAAAAGTAGCACGAGATAAAAAATCTATATTATTTGTTAAGGAGTATAAAAATCTTCTGACTGGATGGCAAACAAATCATATTGTCTTGACTTTTTTTTCACGTTGCATTCAGTTTTAGAAAGTTGAAGACACTGAAACTACAGTTCAAGAAAAAGTGTGAACAATATCGCTCTGCAGAACCAACAGAGAAGCGACCGTTAAAATCGACCCCTGAATATTGACCCAGCAGTTCGCATGCAATGACCATAACCTTTTGTGTCAGCGAGGTGACTCACAGAAGTAGACAGCGAGGTAGTCCTGGGTGTCGATGAGGGAGTAGAGCAGCTGCCTGTTGATGTTCTCTATGGTGTCCTCGTGCTTCTGCTCTATCAGCCATGCCAGCACGTTCTCCTCGGCGGTGATGTCTCCTGCAAGTAACCCGTGCACGTCAACATGTATCCGAGTTCCTCTACTGGTGAAAAATGTGGCATTCTAACGTATGACAATTGAATGCGGGAATAAACATTTGTTGAGGTTTCAGTTCGACAGTGAACAGAATTGTTAAAAAGTTCCCACCTAAAACCACATTGTTAAAAAAGGCAATTTAATTGCTTTAAAAATATGAAGCAAATTCTATTGCTGACGTAAAACCAGGATCTGGAGAAAGGTCAAACTTGGAGAATAGCGTGTATATTGTACAGCAAGTCACTTAGGCTTCCTACCCTTCAGTTCTGATGCCATCAACGCAAATAAATGTTGCACGCGGCGTTGCATTCGAAGTATCTGCAGTTATAACTTATTTTGAGGCTTGGCACACGGCTGCGCGGCCGGCTGCACCAACTCTCGAATTCACGCTTTAGCGATCACGCTGCTGCTGAGGACCACGACGCGTCTGATAGCCGCCCGCTCGACACGCGTCTTTGTTGCGTGGAGCTTGCGTTGTGCTTTCCGGGTCTCTTCTTTTTTGGAGTAACAGGATACTTAATGCGAAAAATATATATATACTGCCTATTATTATACATGTATGCAGGGTATAAAGTATACATCCATCATCCTTATACAGTGCCTTGACGTTAAATGTTTGCACAACTATTTTTCATGCTTTTCGAAAGCTCACATGAAAACTGGAGTAATGCAAATACTCGTGTCCAGGAACCGTGTGCAGGCCCTACAGTATACATCCATCATGCATACACAGAGGGGCCCCAAAACATGAACTCACTATTTGTATGCCAATAATTCTCTTACACTATCTAGTTTCATGCGGAAGTGAAGAGTAACCATTGAATTACCCGTGAGTAGGTCACGATCGCTGGCAATTTGAGAACATCGCGGGTCTTTTGTTTCAAGATTTATAAATTTCTAATCGCGGGTCTTTTGTTTCAAGATTTATAAATTTCTAACAGAGTATATTTTTACCCGTCTGTAAGCTAGACCACACAGCCCACTTCCCACCATCATAGATGCTGGGTACGCAGCCCACTGCCCACCACCATAGATGCTGGGCACGCAGCCCACTGCCCACCATCATAGATGCTGGGCACGCCTCCCTCGAAGTAGACGAGGGCGGGCAGGTGGGTGATGCCCAGATCTTGCGCAGCCTTCACGTCGTCGGTCTTCACGAACTGAATGCCAGCCTCGTCAGTCTCGTCGTCTATCGTCTCCAGCTCCGCCAGCACCGTCTCGCACGTCGGGCAGTTATCATCATCTGAAAAGTTGTAGACATTATTTTCAGTAAGTATGTAGAAAACTGCGTTTGTTGAAGCCGACCGTCTAAAGTACCAGTATCTTAAAATATCTCGAGTCACTTTTACGGACTTATCCGTTTCTGGTTAAGTGAAATAAAACAAAGTTAATGTTAATATTTTCAAACGATGGACAGCGTAGTTGATCCAAAAGTTCGCTTAACTTGACGAAGTGTACGGCTTGAATGAGGAGGGCAATGACCTTCAGCTATTTCTATTGAACTTGACAAAGGTATACTTTACTAACATGTCAACAGCACCTCATATCTCCCCATTTATAAACTCATTCATTCAGCGTAGTGCATAGAAACAATATTTCTAACACCAGCGTATCATGAATATGCAACATAGAATTTTCTACACTTAGCATGGGAGCCTAACACTTAAATAAAAAATGTGAAAAGGCTTTAATACATTAAGGATCCCTAATTTTAAATGTGATATGAAAGTGGAATAACAATTAAGGAAACGGGTAATTCGTTCACTGAATACAAAGAGAGGAGATTTAGACGAGACAGACACTTAGTACATATGACCAAGAAGCTATTGTGGTAAAATGCTACATTTTTCTCATGCTACAAGCATGAGAACAAGAGGGCAGCAGGGAAGCGTCTCACAGAAGTGTGCTACAAGCATGAGAACAAGAGGGCAGCAGTGCCTCACAGAAGTGTGCTACAAGCATGAGAACAAGAGGGCAGCAGGGAAGTGTCTCACAGAAGTAGACGACGAGGTACTCGAAGTTTTCCTTGAGGCTCTGCAGCATGGCCCCGTCCACCTCCTCGATGACGGCCGCTGGTCCGCGGTCCTTGTTATCCAGCAGCCACTCCAGCAACGCCTCCTCGTTCAGCAGGTCACCTGAACACGCGCTCAATTTTACACAGTTCTTACGCTATTAACACTCAAAGATAAAAAAAAACTCACGTCACATATTTTGACGCTCTGCACCCGTCATAGAAGTGACTCGTTATGCAAGACTGACAGCTTCCAGTTAAGAGGGCATTCGAGTAGATAAAACGATAAAAAGGCCACTCGAAGAAAAGAGCATTCACCGTTTCATTGTTCTTGGAGCATGATAAGCTTGGAAATTGAGATAAAAACAGGTGTCCCGGCTTAATGCTTCAAGCTTTAAATCTCTGAACAGCCTGCATCTCTGTAGCACTTGACTGGGAACATGATGTACATATCAAACATTTCAGAGATTAAAAGCCCGCCGCTACGTTGGTCCATTTGGTTTTCTACCTAAAGAAAGCTAAGGTTCTACGATGTCACAGAAATGAATAAAAGCATAGAAATATAAAATAGATTTCCTTCGTTTCGCTTAAAATTAATTTTTTATTGAAGTCACGGAAAATTAGCTACTTTACTTTACGGGCAGAGCACAGGGGTATTCCGACAGGAGTTCATTTATTCTGAATGCTGCCATCCTCCATTGATCACAAATATTATAAAGAAAACTTCAGTCAACGTTAGTGAAGAGTTCAGGGCTGGCTTGTGCAGAACTAATTGATACGTACAACTTAATCGTTTCTTCACAGCGTACGGGAATGTTTCATTTCCAAGTTTCTACTTGCAAGCATTCGGGTCTTGAGTCGTACACCGTATTGATCTCCTCACTGATGCTTGTTATGTACGTGATTCCTTAGGTCTGATAACAATTAAAGGACTGGTTCCACCTCGAATTGTTTCCAGGACTTGAAACCTGTGCTTACCATCATAGATTAGTGGGAACCTGTTGCTGTAGAAGACCAGCACTGGCAAGTCAGTCAGATCATGATGCTCGGCCGCTCCTTCGTCACTGATCTTGACGAAGTCAATGCCGACGTCGTCACACTCGTCGTCAATGTTCTCCAACTCCACCAGAATCTTGCGACTTATTTTGTCGGCCTCGTCGTCTGAATGCAAGAACCCGAACACTCGTTACATCATCTTGGTGATAGTCTCGACTCTTCGAAGTAGACGAATTTAAGACCTAAGTTGCACAAAATTCTTTTAATAAAAACTCCTCACAGAGGCAACCTATTCCGTGAGCTTCCAGTTACAAGCTCGTAAATAAAATGCAGGATGATAATCGTGTCACATGCAACATTGGCTACAGAATAGGTGGTACATATACAATTCCACAATTTCTTAAAAAGTTTGGTAAACTTCAATCATGGCTGGAGTTGAGTTATCTTAAATGTCTCAACGATACGCTTGATAAAAATTATCTGGTGCATCGACTAGTTTACTGAAGAAAATGGGCGTACTTGATGGAAGTGTGATACTCTCGTAGCAATGAAAAACACGAACAACAGAAGCAATTATTGCATTTGAGAAGATCGTAATCAAGATAGTTCGTACTCCTACGAGTGTGCAGTGGGGGAAATTTTATTTATTTGTAATACATAACTACCAACAAATATCATCAAGCGGTAGAGTTAAAATTAAAGTAGGCAAGCGACGAAGAGCGCCGAGTCTCCTAGGGACCTGGCAGAAATTAGTACTAAATGAAAAGGAACGAAAATATTTAGTGGCACCAGAATCAGTTAAGATATATTTCTTGAAGAAAACATAGACAAAAAATACCTTCACCTCTTAGCATCGCACACGTCGGCAATCATACCCAATTAGGCTTAAGAGTTGGAGGAGAATCCACGGTTTTTACTAACAATGTTATAGCGAAAAAAGACCATAAATTGAAACTACTCAGTACTGAGGGGACTTTCTAAATTACCCCCAGTTTACCCGGGAAAAAACATACCCTTTATGTGTCGTGAGTCTTCCTGTATAAGTTTCAGTTGCTAGGGCGAGTATATATGGAAGCTAGACCAGCGTGGAGATATGTACGTTACCAAACAAATACTAAGGAGAGTTAGACGTCAAACAGTTATGGACTCTGATCGCAGCGAGTTTCTTCCGACAAACAAATTATATTTCTACATTAACGTCTGTGTCAACATCAGCGTCAGTGATCGTATCATTCTTTGAAAAGATGAAATTTCACGACAATCTGATGTTAAATGTTCGTTAGTGTCTTCACGACAGTGGACGAGTTTCAAGTATCAAATAACGTCTTCTTGACGAGGAGAGAAGTCATCTATACTCGAGCTTGCTTCCTTGACGACACTCGGGTAAGTCTCTCAAGCACAAGACACAGTAGAAGTATCAGACCCAAGTACAGGACTCACAGTAGAAGTATCAGACCCAAGTACAAGGCCCACAGTACAAGCATCAGACCCAAGTACAAGGCCCACAGTACAAGTATCAGACCCAAGTACAAGACCCACAGTAGAAATATCAGACCCAAGTACAAGACTCACAATACAAGTATCAGACTCAAGACTCACAGTAGAAGACGGCCAGGTTGGAGGAGACGTTCAGCAGCCGCTCCAGCATGCGCTCGTTGACCTCCTCGATTTTGTTGGGGATCTCGAGAGTGTCCTCGTCCGTGAGCCACCCCAGCACCTTCTGCTCGTCTTTGAGGTCGCCTGCACGCCACACACAATCATCAACACGAGGCTGCAGCCGACGTGCCCGACAGAATTGACCCACTAATGCAGCCTCTCCGTCAGAGGATGGCTAAGCCGTGTTCGCGTCTCAAAGACCAGTCGAGCCAACTCCGAGCGGAACCGTGTTCATATCGAGTGATAGAATTGCTTTGGGCTTGGCTAATTTTCTTGTTGATTTAATTCCTATTATAAAGTGCATCAAAGAATACAAGTCATTTTCCGGCTAGAGAAAGTTTTTAATGATGAATACGTTTAATTTCCAATCGTGATTAAACTTCACCGATTTTCATCATCATATTAGGAAGTATCGACTATTTTACGGAGACCTCGAAACAGAAGATATAGTTCAAACAATTGCAGCAATTTATTACCATTAGTATAACATCATTTAAAGATATTACACATGGATTTCTTATACTTTTACAATGTACAGCTTTATACATAGCTACTTGTGGGCCCGAATAAGTTCCATGATATTTAGCGCATCCTAGAGGACCATAAAAAAGTATTCTATGACTCCAACATTCCTACCTTTACACGGAAGAGTCTAGTGGTACCAAATACCTACTCATAAAAGCTGCTCATTTTCAAGCACCAGGACCTCACACAAGCACACACCTTCGTACTCGAGAACCTCCCCGTTCCTGAAGAGGACCAGGGCTGGGAACTCCATGATGCCGTGCTGCTGCGCCAGGTCCGTCTCCTCCGTCGTGACGAAGTGCATGCCGTGGGCATCGGTGTCGTCGTCGATGTGCTCCAGCTCAGACAGGATGTTGTCACAGCGCTGACCCTCATCACATTCACCACCTTTACACATAACAGAAAATTAGTAGTTTTCGTTGAGTAAGGTGAGCTTCTTGAGAGGAGGTTCCATTTGGAAGTTCTCTCTCTCGAGAGAGAGGTACTGACAACATTGCGTAAATTGCAGGACGTGAGAGATATCCAATTCCTGGCTCTCACAGATATACCGTGCAGCCGACATGAAGGCTCGAGTTCTATTTTCATGTAACTGGATACTTCAGTTGGTGTACAGAGCCTTGGCCAAATTATACTATCAAAAACGTAGAAAGTAACAAAAATAATCACCCACCAAACCAAACGAAAGACTAGAGTTTACTCTCATAATTTAGAACTTACAGTGTATATATAAATGGTACGTCGAACTAGGATAAAATAACAGAGCAGGATTAAACAAAAATTATTCTCATGCAGAGTATCAGTGAAATCAGATATCATGAATAAGTAAATTGACCCCTAAAGGGGAAATATTCATTACCATGTACGAATACACTCGGTCGTATCAAATAGTACCCGGATGAATATTAATTGTTGAAATGGTACGTGGGTACAGTAACCAATTTCTACATTTTAAGATACGCACAGAACAAGATGGTCAGAATTCATACCTAAGAGCAATAAAAATGAAAGTTAACAGTTAACCAAGCGGGGCTCTAATTTATCAAAACTGTCTTGATGCAGTCGTTCTTCAAAATAATTATTTCTAAATTTAGTCTTTCTGGTCAACGTACAGCAGCACGATGCTCTGATGCCACCATCATCGCCACTGCCACCACCACCACCACCACTACTCGTAACTACTCATAACTGTATCACCTCCAACGATCACCACAACCACCACCACTACCAAAACGACCCATTACCGCTCACAACCCCTCACCTACAGCAACCATCACAATCCCGACCCCCACCACCACCACTATCAAAACGACCCACCACCGCTCACAACCCCTCACCTACACCAATCACCACAACCCCGACCCCCATCACCACACGGCACGCCCTGCTCACTGAAGTAGACGACGACGTATTCGAAATTAGCGATGAGGTCGTCGAGGATTTCGTCGGTGACCTCCTCAATGGTGTCGGAGGACCGCTGCTTCAGGAGCCACGTCAGCACCCCGTGCTCATCAGACAGCTCTCCTAGGGACGCCATCAAATGCAAACTCAAATTTGACCTTCCCACATTGTTCAGTTGTGCTACGCTAAAATGGAAATTAATGTCAGAACATTTTGGGTGAAAATGAGTCGTGTTCAGTGACTCGGAGACAGGTACAACTTCTCACCTGTCTAGATTGTGGTCCGTTCTTTAGGGTAATTCAAGTTCTTTGTAACTAGACTACAAACTTAAACTTAGTTTTATACTCCTAGCAACTGAGCAGCGCGTTGGAACAATGTTGTGTTCAGCAGCAGCCGATTTGAAAAAGTCAGGGGAGTTTGTGTTCAGCCAGTTGATCAGCAGCCACGGAAATGGACCCTCCAAGTTTGCATCCCCTACTTGTGGGTTAAACTTTAACGTAATTGCTGAACTTTCCACTACAATGGAGTGTTGTTGCTCCCAGAAATAACATTACATAAATTAAGCAAAGAGAAGGACGTAAATTATTCGCTGTCCACGGGCAAACTCGCTTGGAAATGAGGATGATTTGAAGCATAGAGCATAGATACATTAGGCAGGCTGTTACCAAATTACAGAAATATTTCTTTTGCATCAAAGATTAAGGAACATTCATTCTCCCGTATAAGTGTTGCCTTCACGTAGAACAAAGTGATCATTTCACAGCGCAATCGTACCCTCAAAGATGCTTGGTATTCTGTTCTCGAAGTAAACGAGCGCAGGGAGTTCATCGATGCCGTACTCTTTGGCTTCTTTTGCGTCCGCCATCTTGACGAAAGGAATGCCCGCCTGCTCGCAGTCGTCGTCGATATTCTCCAGCTCCTCCAGAACTTCATGATCCTCATCATCAGACTTGTCGTCTGTGGGGAAAGCAAATATAAATGTTCGCACTTACTGGATTCAAAAAGTGCACCGACGAAGTAGAAAATGCTAATATATTTTCAGGCTGCGGAGGTGCACACAGTGACATGTTGTGTAGCCAGTTCCTGGGGAACCTTTTAGAGGGGAGAAAGCCGTGGGTTGTAAAATAGATTTGCTCTGCATGCTGTGCCACAGTGTACGAATGAACCCAGAACGGAATCAGCATAAAATTCACAGGTTATGATGAAACCATCGAAACCTGCTATAATTATTGACCCTAATTATTTATCTACTTTTTATTGTTGCGCAAAACCGGCGAAAGTTCTCAAAAGAAATGTTCACTCAATGACGATATCACCTGCTGCATAATTGATGTAGGCTATGTTCATGCATGATATTTGATTTACAGCAGCCTCGAAGATATCACGAAAAATAGATTATCTATTAATTGATTGTCTACAATAAAATTACGCTGGCATGGTGAGCAATTACTACTAAAAAACACAGATTTTGCTTTGAGCTAACGAAATATTCATACAAAGAAGAGTTTTCACGAGGGAGAGAAACTATCGGCACAAGGAAATGAAACCATATCATAAATTTAGTAAGAATTCAAAAGAGGATACAATGACAGGCATACTGGACGAGATGTATACTCTGACCAGTGGATTTAATGTAATGCCTTAAACTTTATTCGTCACTCAAACTAAAATACAAGGCAAAAGTGAGTTTAGCAATTTGACGATAGCTGGAGGAATATCGTGAGTAGCTATCGAAATCAGTTATTTATGTTTACCACTGAACTAAAGGCTAAAGACTAGGGCTTAACTCGTGAGGGACAGTGGCGTCGCTATATGGACCGTCCATGCAAAGACCTAGCGCACAAACTGAGCAAATTCTTGTAAAAAGAGGCCGAAGCTAAGAAAAAACAAACTTTCATTTTCACAAAACTCACAAGAAACATAGTGCCTGAGCGGAAGTATTTGCACTACTGTATTTGCCCATAGGCTAATCCTTCTCGACGCACTATAACTATCTGCTTATGAGTAGCTTCGAGTACTTCTCTGACTTTCGGCATTGTATTTACAGAGCTACAAAATCTGTCGAAATGATTAAGCCGATCGTAGTTTGTTTACATTATATGTGCTTCTGGAAGCTTTATTATAAGCTTTTTAATCAAGAATATAAAATTGTGTGATAAAATGATGATATAACATGATATGAATTTTGCTGATTAGTTTTATCCAATTAATTTTTTTGTTTGTATGGCAACCTGAATGTCAATAAATCTTAATTTGTTCTGTTAAAAAATTCTGATGAATGAAGTTCTCTGAACTACCTGTACTCTTTACCCTACCAGAGCTCAAAATTTTCAAAAATACATGAAAAATAGAACTGTGCAAATACTTACGTCCCGGCCCTGTATACTACGTACGTTTCCATTCATACGGCGTAGATCTTACGTCAAATGAAGCTGAAAAACATCAGTCTCTCGAATTCGAATCTTAAGGACAGATCGGCACAATTCAATCTCATGTTTCTCATAGTAGACAGCTTTCGTGCCGCTGCACTAGCACATTCATGTCACCACTACCACTACTACTATTACTACTACCACTACCACTATTACTACTACTACCACTACCACTACTACTACTACTATTACTACTACCACTACCACTACAACTCACAGAAGAGCACGGCGAGGAAGGGTTCACTGGCGATCAGCTTGTCGAGCATCTCGTCAGTGACCTCTGCGATCTCCTCCTCCTCGACGTGGTGGAAGAGCCACTTGAGCACCTCCTCCTCCTTCATGAGATCCCCTGTGCAGTGCAACAAGCGCTCGAATGTTCAAATAGGCAAGCTGATAACCCGGAAACTCGTCAGAATTTCCCTGACAGTTCATAACGGTATTTTAATTCAGGAAAGAAAGTATTTCATTTGCAGAACAAAGAAATTGTGAGTTTGTAATCCTTCTATGTTCCCTCAATGGCAGGATAAAATCATACATACGTTCAAGTCGATGATGGGTTTCGAATACATAAATTCATTACACTCGAGAAAAATGATGAGACAATAGGCAAGAGAGACAGGGAGATCGAAACCTAAAACATGAACTCATTTACTCAAAAATCAAACCAGTTATAAATTTTTGAAACCATCACTATTGAAAATCTACTTCATGCCATTCATCTCATCTACGACGCGGAAAGTTTGGGAGACGATACGAGTGCAAGAACAAAACGATTGATCCGCAAAGACAGCGTCTCGCCGACGAATCACAACCACACCCCGAGCAGAGTTTCAAGAGTCTCGTTCTCTCGTTTTCAAAGCTTAAGAAAAGTGGACGTCTGGACTCCAACAGCGAGACAAACCACATCATCGCCTCAGCTGTAACCCAGTGATTCCTTGCGAGAAGTTCGGCACGCAAGTTCGGACTACACTGGTGTGCTGCCTTTTAGGATTGTAAATTTCTCAGTCTCGGCGTACTGTCTCTGCCTTGTGAGTTTCCCCCCAACTAGATCTACCGAATCTTACCCTCGTAGATCTACCGAATCTTACCCTCGTAGATCTACCGAATCTCACCCTCGTAGATGCACGGGATCTTACCCTCGTACATCTACCGAATCTCACCCTCGTAGATGCAAGGAATCTTACCCTCGTAGATGCAAGGAATCTTACCCTCGTAGATCTACCGAATCTCACTCTCGTAGATCTACCGAATCTCACTCTCGTAGATGCACGGGTTCTTACCCTCGTACATGTACGGGATCTCACTCTCGAAGTACACCAAGGCAGGCACAGTGTCCAGCCCATACTCCTTGGCCTCGTCAGGATCGTTGATCTTAACAAACATGATGCCCTTGGAGTCACACTCGTCGTCGATTGTCTCCAGCTCGGCCAGGACCTTCTTGCTCTTCCGCTGCTCCCTGTCATCTGGACCAAGTTCTCGTCGTAAATAATTTTTACTAAAATTAGAGCAACAGAACTTATTGCAAGAAGTAACTGCGCACTTAAGTGTAAGAGTAAACAAACTATGTGTCACTCTCAGCTTCGAATGCGGCGGAAATAGGCAGATTTTATTAATTTACCGCAAATATTTTGCCCCTATTTGCGCAAATTAATGTGCCGCAAATGGGCAAATTTTTATTTTCCCGTAGAGCGATCAGATCCGCAAAGGAATTCAGTTGCCATGCTATGATGTGGTACTTGCTTTTATCAAACTCGTTTAATGTTCTAAATGAGATGAGTAAATATAAGACTTTAACTCTACAACAACTAGAGAACTAGTAGCTTGCAGGGAGTGGTTGTTCGTAGACGTTACAATATACACTTGATAAGAAATTATTTCCGGATAGATTGTGTGTGTAAGCGTTACGCAGAGAAAAGTTTGGCCAATATCGTGAACATCTGCCACTACAGTATATTTTCCTTCGGATATCGCGCACGTAGAGGCAAATTTGGTACAACACATCTTGGTTACCCTGCTATAAAATTAGCCAGCTACCAGCACGACGGATTTAATACGTAAAATTGTTGTCGTAAAGTAATACCTCTTACCAATCCTTCCATGGGGACACAAAGGCGCATCATATCGAAAAATATAACATTAATGGATGTTGTGCCACCTAATATAAAATATAATATTAGTGGATGTTGTGCAACTCAATATAAAATATAATACTATTGGAACTTGTGCCTCTGACTTGTAGAAGTCAGTAACACGGGGGGCTGTTGGAACATTATTCATCGAATGTGTATCTACGAGTAACTAAAATAATTTCCTAGCGTCTAATTTAGTATCAAAACGCGCGTATTATCGGAACAGAAAGAAAATTAGAGAAAATAAAATAAGCTCTATATAAATTGCTCAAAAATGATAAACACACAACTTTAGCAGCCGTTACATTTGGCCCAGTTTGAAAGATTCAAAGGAAAAAGAGTAGGAGTTTTTCATGTTCTGTCCGACGATGTTCTAAAACAAGACCTATGCTTACTGCATGATAAAAGCATGACAAACATCCGAATACTCAAGCTTATTATATGGATACAGATCACAACCATCACTAGGGAGAGTTTCATTCAACAACACGTAAAGTAGCCGCGGCTGCACCCACAGAAGAGCACGGCGAGATGCTCAGCCTGGTCGATGAGCTTGTCGAGCATCTGGTCGGTGACGTCCTCGATCTCGTCATTGGTTAGTTGGTGCACCAGCCACGCCAGCACCTGGTCCTCCTTCAGCAGACTTCCTGAGAGGTCAACGGACTAAGTATGAATTGAATATTCTTGACAGAGTGTTAAAAAAATATCATGACTTTTTTTTGCAGGTCCTCATGTACGCGGGTTGCACTCCTCTGGCAATTTTGTCGTGCACGGTGTTGAAGTTACTCAGAGTATCCCATCGAAAGCACCCGTTGGTGTCTGTGAAATATTCTACTAAAATATAGCTCATCGTAAGTAGAATCGTAATGAAAAAATAAAGCTACTCATATTTTTAAAACAGACAAGCCAAATTAGTCTAGTCTGTCACTTCCTGCCTCCTTCCAACTGCATAAAGAAGCAGGTAGACCACGCCTCACCCACGTATACGGAGGGCACGCCTTTCTCGAAGTAGACCAGTTTGGGCACGAGGTCGAGACCGTATTCTCGTGCCTCGTTGTCATCGTCTATCTTGACGAAGGTGATGCCGTGGGAGTCACATTCGTCGTCGATGTTCTCGAGCTCTGACAGCACCAGGTCAGACTCCGACTCGTTCTCATTGTCTGGAGAAGAAGCGCAGTGCAATTGAGCTTGTAGGTCGCGTTCCTTTTGTGATTTTTTGGACTTTTTCATTTAATACTGAAATAACTACTTCTTACAAGAATGTAGAGTGTTCATTCTTAAAGCTCTGACGCTATGATCGCAACGTGTAACTAAAGTTTGTTGAAATTTTGAGGCACTGTTGTAATTAACCAGTTTGTTATAGACAAAAAGGGTTAGTAGTCAAGAAATTTCACTCGGTCTTCGTTGATTCTTGGGCGATCAATGTACAACTCAATCCCAGTATATCTTTGAAAAAGAACTAAGGATTTAAATAGATGATGGTTATGAGACATGTTCAAAAGCTTTGAAACTCGAAAAATATCGTACAAAATTTTTTGATATGATGATGCTCGACTGATTTCCAGCAGCCACAGTGAAGTGCTTCTAAAGACAAACGCACGTGCCTGCGAAATTTATTTCCTCAAGAAAATACACTTCGATCTATTTGAATCATTCTCTACGTGTAAATCATTCAAAATTTTAACAGAATGAAGCAATGAAGAATAGTTTTAAGAGTTTAGTAAAATAAATTCTCCGATGAAATTAAAATTAAAATAAAGACTCCCCACAAACTGGCGAGTCTTGACCCCCTGAAGTGTAGCTCAGCTGAACACGCCATGATGTGTACGAGTGTGTACATACATCTTACGAACACAACGGACGTACACCCATACGCTCCGACCCTAATATTTTAAAGAACGTGCACCACATATAATACGTTAGGATATGGAACATGCACCACATACGATACATTAAGATACAGAACATGTAGTCCATATGATACATTAGGGTATAGAACATGCACCACACACGATACATCAGGACGATGCCACGCACAGAAGAGCACGGCGAGATGGCTGCTCTCAGAGATGAGCTTGTCGAGCATCTCGTCAGTGACGTCCTCGATCTCGTCGGTGTGCAGCTGCTCGATGAGCCACTCGAGCACCTCCTCCTCGTTGCTCAGGTCCCCGTCGTACAGTGACGGGATCTGCCAGACACGAATTATCTTAAAAACCGCAGCAGAGTCGGAGAAGAGGCGTCGAGTTTACTTCAGGCGTGTCTGATCATCTACATGTAATCGTGACCATGAAAATCTTGATAAAAAATTTTTGGGTTTTTCTTCTTGCAAAAAGGTGGTGAATGTTACAAAAAGAGCGAGTAAATATGTACGTACTTTAAGATGTGCTTTGTTTTCACTGTAGCGTGGTGAGTGATTAACGTGATTAATGAGCCTAAATAGAACATATTTGATGGATGATTAGTTTTGAGAAAATTTAGTAGAAGATGTTCATAGAGAGATAAACTATTTTGAGAGAGCATAAAGGGTAATATTTAAAGAAGGTACCAAACAGAATCTGTAATAACGTCTGAAAAAATCGAAGAATTTCAAACAACTGAGAAGCAATAGAATCCCGAGACTTGGAAGCTTTGTTTGAATTACTCTTTGAAAACGATTTCCTTGTTGTGCGGTAGATGTTCATTACGGCACCAGCGAGCGTTGGTCCAATTCGCCGGATTCCTGCCTCCATGGATGCCTGAGTTGGTGTACATCTCACGCTAATCACGGTGAACACTTCCCATTAGGTATCTCCATAGGATACAATGATGTCAAATAAACTGGCATATCTCAGAATTTAATAGATGCTTAGCTTTTAAAAATCCGATGGGTATAACAGGAGTTAATAAAGATTATTTATGGTCCCATCATTAAAATCACCCTGCATATCACGGTAAAGAAAAAAGAGCCGAAAAATTTGAATAATTCCCGTATGTGTATGCTTTCTGTAGCTACTCTTATGTCAATTAAAAATAAATTGCTGAATACGAAGTTTCGATGAAGAAAATTTTCTAAAGACTGACCATAATGCGCGGGAAGTTATACGCAGCAGGCTTGTAACTTCTCTTCAGCCTGAAAACACTTTTTTTTACATAACTCCACGGTGTTTAAAACTAATATTTCAGTTACTTCGGGGCCACGGGGCCAGATCTGAAGATTCCAAGCTTATGATAACTTCACGGTGTTAAAACCTAATACTCAAGTTATTTTGTGGTCGTTTCTATAGATTCCAAGTTTAGGGTTTTCAGTCTCACTGTGTGAATTGCTTGATTAGTTTATTCGCATTTATACATTTTGATTTAATGTAGAATATTTCTTAATGCGATTCGAAAAAGACGAATCTCATGAGAAACTTGTCATATTCATTCAAAAACCGATCTTTCTTATTGAGCTATATTGCGAGGAGCCTATCACGATAAGGATGACTGCACAAAAAATGAGTATTTTAAGTAGTGAGCAAATCCCAGTTATCCTAGAATCCAAAATAGTAACAGAAGTAAGGCACCAACAAGAGACCCATTATCAGGAGCGAGCAACGGTATTTGCGTGAATCAACTCAAGGGTCACGGATAAATACACTGAAAAAATGGACACCAGAACTATTGTAAAAATGAGGACGGGGCCAGACACAAGTACAATAAATAAACACCCCGAATTCAACAGATCGTGCCGTAAAAACATGATCAACTCACAAAAATTTCTTTTCGTTCATAGAAAATTGCAAATCGGAGAGGTTCAGAGGGAAACTCTTTTTCAGAGAGTGACGTAACATTGGCCAATGTGTTCGTCAATGTGAATAGATGATTACGTATGAATAACATATGCTCCGGTACGGATTGCTTGATCATTGTACAGATGACTGAATGATATTGTGAAAGTGACTGGATGAGGATGCATAGATGATTGCATAAGCTTGTACGAAGGATTTGAGACGGTTGTGTGAATAAATGAATCAGATTGTAAGAATAAATGAATGAGAATATAAAAATGATTGGATGAGAATGTGAGAATGACAGGATGAGAATGTAAGAATGATTGGATGAGAATGTGAGAATGACTGGATGAGAATGTAAGAATGACTGGATGAGAATGTAAGAATGATTGGATGAGAATGCAAGAATGATTGGATGAGAATGTAAGAATGACTGGATGAGAATGTAAGAATGACTGGATGAGAATGTAAAAATGATTGGATGAGAATGTAAGAATGATTGGATGAGAATGTAAGAATGACTGAATGAGTATGTATGGATTGATCAGTATAGGTATGTCTGATCATAAGAGCATGTATCGAAGATGATGAATGAATTTTGGGAGCGATGTTAGAAACATGGTTTGAGTTTTCCTGCGAGGGATGAGCGGCTCAAAGCAGTGAGCTCGGCCAACGGATTCAAGCAAGAAGTTATTGAATTAATTACGAAGATTGCGCAAGCATGTAAGGGCAAAATGAAGTCCAAACTTTCCGTGTGAATACTCAAGTCCTCCTCAGACCTGCGAGTCCAGTTCCTGGAAAGAACAACAACGAAAGCGTGATCCTGCGGGGTCGTTTACGACACGATTTAGAGACCAACACACCAAGGCAGCTTACCAACGACCAGATTTAACCCTGGAATGGTAATCTTGGATTTACCATACCTCGTCGTTTGCCTTCCATTTTTTCCCACGGATTTAAGGCTAAAAAGTCTCTCCTTCCCGTAACTTTAAGTTTAGGAAAACCATTCCAGGGTTAAACAAATCAAATAAATGAGGAAATAAAATAGCAGAATATCCAGTGAAATTCGAAATAATATTGAAGTATCGCTTTACCATCAGCAAAGTAGTGAACGTATTCAGATACCATGGACTTCAAACGCAGTCGTCTATGAAGCCGGAAGTTTCTAGTCAGAATTTACTACCCCTTTAAGCAAACATATTTTTCAATTCAAAACCGTGCCTTCCATTATTCCAATTTAAAATCATGCCTTCCATTATTCCAATGCAAAATGATAATGGCTTCTCACTATACATGAAAGCTATTTCTCGTTCAAGTCCCGATACCTCGTGCTCGAAGTAGACCAGCGCAGGTGATTTTTCGATGCCGTATTCCTTGGCCGCTGCCTCGTCGCAGATCTTGACGATGTGGATACCCTCTTTGTCGAGCTCGTCATCCACGTCTTCCAGCTGCTCCAAGATTTCTCTGTCGTCAGCCTCGTCACGATCATCTACGAGATTTGAGTCGTTTAAAATGACGAGGCAACGGATGAGGGGATTGGGCTTTGATGGTCGATAAATCGCTTATCAGAAACCTGATGTGGTGTGTCGGGATCGTGGCTGTTCTGTATTACTTAGTTCGATGAACGATGAGTGAAATTAAAGAAATACAACGTATTACGAGAGATTTCTACTGACAGAGAAAATGGCGTTGATTGCTCTGCGTTAGTTGAAACCCCAGTGGCTCTACCGATATAGTTTATTTCGATGCGCATGCGAGCTAGTCTCGTCCAATTGATCAGCATCAGATATGTACGTGATAAGAAAAATGATTTCACTTCTCCTAAGACATCCGAATTAATTTCGAAAGTCTTTCAGCTACTGTAATAAAAACTGCATTCCTTTACTAAGTCTACGTTTATACATAGAGACAAATATAGCAGAAATTAGTTTATTAGCAGGGAATCTAACCCTGAGTATAAATGGAAGCACAATCGTTGCAATAAAAAACGTATTGTCACTCGGACCAATCTGATTTCGTAAAATTACATCGACAGTGAATGTCATGTGAAACAATAAAATACAGAATATATATTACAAAACAAAATTTATGTGGAAAAAATGCACATTCTAAAATAAGAAAATATAGACTAAGAAAAAATTACAAAGTTCCTGCATAGTCAACCTGTGCTGTGCAAAAAAAAAACTGAGTACATTTTGGCCTGCTGATTCACATAAGGTGTAACGGGACTGACATCTAAAGAAAAAACGACGCTAAATTCACACCCTACCTCAGTCCCGTTACACCTTACGTGAATCAGCTGGCTGAAATGTTGTACTCAGGTTTTTTGCAATGTGCAGGTTGACTATGTAGGAACTTTTCAATTTTGTTTTGGCCTTTGTTTTCTTATTTTAGAAATGTGCCATTTTTCCACTTAAATTTTGTTTTGTAATTTAGATCATGTATTTCATCGTTTCAAATGACATTCATTGACGATGTAATTTTAGGAAACCAGACTGGTCTGAGTGTCGAGAAAAATATTAATAAACATTTTACTATCGCAGTCCAAAACCATTGCCAAGGTAATTCCTACATTGAATAAATCACACATTTAGTCAAAGGGAAAAATGTTAATTCGTTACCATGGCAATGCAAGCCCCGCTGCGATGGAGACCCCTGCATACAATTTAAATTTAGCTCACGCACGAGAATATTACGCAAGCTTCGACTGCACGCGCTAGAGAATTATGAATTTTTGGCGGCAAGGTTAGAAGTAAAAAAAAACGTCATTCCCATTCATCTTATTTATATAAAAAACTTTTATTCCTTACGTACGCATTCGCCATGCGTACGTGAACCTGTATGAACAAGTACGCAACGCACGTACCCTTCTAAATGCAAACGCATGAGCGTTATACGTGCCTGACGAACGTACGTTTGCAGTTCATGTTGAACCTCGGCAACTTCATTTTGTTAAAGCCTAACTTTGAACTTTCCGGCCACTGGCAAACTTCGGTGACGATCAAAGGCTCCCAAAATGTAGAGTTGAAAGTAAATACTTCGTGCACATGGTTTGCAATTTGTACGAAGAAGAGCAACGCAAATAGTAATGCATGGGTTTAATATCGTACGTACGAATATAGCATACTCTTAATTGGGTATTTTTCAAAGACTTCTAGTTGGCATTGAAGATGGTCAGATGGCCGAAACGTTTGCAGTGATGTACCGTAAGTTAAACCAGAATACATTTTAACGGTCAATATAGCTTACATAGTTCTTCCGTTAATTCAATTAGTGCATTGATCACTAGGCCTTACAGAAGACGACAGCGAGCGTGTCCATGCTGTCGATGAGGCTGTTGAGCAGTCCTGAAGTCACTTCCTCAATGACGTCATCATCGTCACCAGTGCTCTTGTTCTCCAGCAGCCACTCCAGCACCTTGTCTTCATTCATCAGGTCTCCTGGAAGGTTAATGAGCCTCTGACGTCCATTTTATACATACGGAGTAATTTTTCATTAATGAACTGTTCATATATTGTAGAATAGATGTCTGGGTATCGATTTTAGTGCTAAAATTTAATGTGACATGAAGTAAGGAATAAAACCGGGTTTTCTTACATCGCTCAGGAACAACATTCATGCAAGGCTAACCAAACAATGTTCCACGCGCTTCATGAACCAGTAGAACTCGCGAATGTGATGTGAAGTTTTCAAAGAATTTGTATGCAGAATTACATAAACTAGGTATCTTCTGAGTATTATACAAATTTTTTTGGAAAATGAGTAAGTGGCTAGCCCCATCCCGACTGATAACACAACAAAATTTCTGCGGGCTGTAAACGCCATGTCTACACTCAACGGAAACTGCTATCGTAGTCGTAAACAAAAGAAAGAGTTGTACACTAAATGAAGGCTTAAATTCAGATTTATCAAAGTTTATTCGAAATATCCTTCCATGCGGCGAAGTCTGTCTACAAGCTAAACGCATGTTGCACGCAGAGCGTAAGAACATACCTCACCCATGCACTCTACGAGAGGCAGTCAAGAGAGCGAGTAATTATATCAACAAACAATTGGAAGGAATGACTGCCAGAGAGCAGACTCCATCGCGGATTACTAGGTCCAAGTGTTCCTCACCTCACCGACAAACAACCATCCTCCTGCGGTGATGTCTGCGCTTCATTGGACAAAATTATACTGAATTTTATCATAGGTGTTCCTGCAAAGCAGACTGGGTAGTGACCATACCAACACATTAGTGTTGTTATTAATATTATTCGTTGATTAGTGTCAGGCTCCTCGGCCACATCAAAGCCGGTCTCAAGAGAGCGAAAAAAAGGGACTATTTACTACGGGCTGAAAAGATTATAGAATCTACGCACTGGTGAGTCTCTAAGCAGGAAACCTTACACGTAGGAATAGCAAGTTAAGAAGGAAGAGAAAGATACAGAATAATAACCAAAGAAAGTATGAAAGTAAAAAGAAGCAAGGTAAGCACGAAAGATAAAAGTCCAAAAGACCTAACCTAACATTGTACCCCTGGGCAAGCCAGTCCCTATAATGTAGGATATACAAACTTAACTATTCCCTACGGCCTATCCTATGCCCCTCAGGGGGTGTGCCAACACGTCAAAGACGTGTTGTGTCAAAGTTCACCGTCAAAGACGACTGGAATTCTTCGTCTGTAGTAGACGAGGGCAGGGAGGGCTCCCAGGGAGTAGTCGTCTGCAAGGTCAGGGTCGTTGAGCTTGACGAAGGCGATGCCGAGCTGGTCCGCGTCATCGTCGATGTTCTCGAGCTCCGCCAGCACCTTGGTGCACTTCTTGCAGTCGCTCTTGTCTGCAATGTTTCAAATGAGGAGTAGGACAGGAAGGTCTCCTTGGTGAAGTGACTATCCGGCGACCGAAGTTAGCAACAATATATACGACTCCAGTGGAAAATTGGTGCATGTCGTCACCAAACGAGGAAATGGTTCTTGCTATGGACATGGAAGTAAAGGCTAAGCAATTAGAGTGAAAGTGAACTTAGGAGAGGACTGATAAAGGTGGACAATTCGATAATACCCAGAAATTTTTTTTATGGAAAACATGGGACACCGAAGTTAGAAAAAAATTTCAATGCTATTTTAACATTGGCATTGGTGTGGAAGCGTGGGGAGGCGTGTTGGGACGAGTGGAAGCGTGTTGGGACGAGTGGAGGCGTGTTGG
>VOMN01062110.1:0-15041 GCA_014899125.1 Orchestia grillus
GCGAGCTGTTGAATGAGGCCGTTTTCCTCCGCCGTTTGATGATAGTGAGACAAGGGAAGCCTATCGGGGATAGTTTGTAGAAAGTTATGCTGACCCTCTCTAGGCACGAGCTTGCGTCACTTCTCAAGGGTGGCAATCGCAACCAGTGAGTGAACTGCTCTTCAGCTTCATTAAGTGGACGAAAAATAAATACAAGGACTGTAAACATCCTTCGTGCGTTGTCATGACGAAGCAAACAAATCGTTTCTGCAGCGCCCGTCCTACGCTGTAGTTGATGTGCTCGAGTATTGATGTGCTGAAAGCCGTCAGGGGCGGTAGGCTGTCGGCACAGCACCAGGATCAATGAAACTCTCCTGAATTATTCCTTCCTTTTGTTCTTCGGAGGAATTTCAACCAAGTTCGTTGAGATGTGGATTACGCCCCTACCTGCTTACGGCACTCAGACACGACCTGGTGCCGTGGGGACGGCGCCCCCCGCCGAGGCTCATCAGCGGATTGTGATGAGCGCCGGAGAGCAATGGCTCGCTGCTGGCTGCCCACTCACGAATTAACTCTAAGAAACGTTCCTCTAGCATTATGGCCGGCAGACCAATGCCAGCTGCATTCAAGCCCCTCATCTGAACTGGAGCAAAAATAATTTCATGAGCAGTAGCTTCCAAACGAATTCAGCTTAGGGAATTTCAGTAACAACGACCACAATGAGGGGACAGTCGCAGTTTACTGCAGCCTTCATTGGTAACCATAACTGCAAATGCAGTTACGGTGCTTAAATTGTAACGGCGACAAGTGGAACAAAAAAAAATTGTAGCTACACTAACACTGCTTGGCCGCACTACGACTCTTTCTCAAGAGTTGCTTAAACACGAGCTGCTCAGCTGCAGGCGACCTTATTAAGAGCTGCTTAAACACGAGCTGCTCAGCTGCAGGCAACTTTATTAAGAGCAGCTCAAACACGAGCTGCTCAGCTGCAGGCGACCTTATTAAGAGCAGCTTTAACATGATCCGTCTGGGGACACCGCCCCGCTCTGCTGGCCTTCTCACGAGGCGTTCGGACGGAAGCCGGTGATGCGAGGAGAAATTCGTTATTATTTTTGCGTTGCAATTGTGGCTCTGTAGCGGGCAGACCTGGGCAGTGATACCCTGCAGTCAACTTTGTCGTGGGAGAAATCTCATGAGAATGCCAAGGAGGGAACCAGGAGGCTCGAGCAGCTCTCGAGCAAAGCAGGAGGATGCCGTCGACTGGAAAATATTTATTAGACTCGAAGAGCAGATGGGGGAAGTGATTCGCAGACTCGCTTTAAAGGTAGAGCTCCTTCCTCCGGCTCAACTCAGCCTCTCTCAGAAATCCAGTAGAGGAGAGCCTCTAGTAAGCAAGAAAAGACTTTCATTGGGCGTGGAGCGCTTGAAGTAGCGATAACTGGATTCGTACCAATGATGTAGCTATTGACTAAAAAAGACTACAATACGAGACTCGAGATGAAGACTTTGCGTCTCGTGCAGAGCGAGACATAAGGTATACCCTTTGGTCGACGCCACACATTGACACATGGACGTGCAAACAGCACGCACAGCAACGGAACGCACTCCCTGCGATGCACAAGAGCATTGCGCTCTCACAAGCTCCAGAGTACGCTGCGGAGGTACCCAAGGCTGCCCGAGCAGCCCTCGTTGCGCAGGATCTGCTGCAGACAAGGCAGTCTTCAGCAGTTCCTAAGAGAAGAGGTTAAGGGGCTGGTGCAGGACGGGTTGGAGACCTTGTGCAAACTTATAAGAGTTTCAAGCGCATCTCAGTTGAAGAATTGCAGCGAGGACTCTTTTGATATATACCAGTTGCACCACTTCACCAGGTGAGCTGTAAAACACTTGAATTTGATGAGCAGTACTGACAACCCGCAGTAACTTCTGTGACGCGCCCCGCCGGCTTCTAATGAAGCTTAACGCTTCACGAAGCAGATATTCTGCCTTGTGACAGCTCTACTCGCATGTTGCTCGCTCGGATGAACTTGCCAGATTGTATTGCAGTTGTTCTCGTCGTTTCAAATAAATTTAGCCGCTCTCACAGAGCGAGTCATTGAAATTCAATGAAGTGCTTAGTCGGAGCTGTCCAGGAAGCAGTTCATTACTTTGTGACAGCGGCCGCTTCGCGTGCAAATGAATTGAAACCTGATGATTTAGCCTGTCTCAATTTGTTGAATCGCCTCTAACACTGACATAAATGTTTCCTATGACACTGCAATTTACATACGGCCAAACAAGCAAGCTAAATGATTTTTCTGAAATGCTGAACATTTTTTATTACTTGAATACTGGATGTTATGCTATCCATAGATTATGAGATATTTTATTATCATTACGATACGCTACATTTTATTATCACGAGAATAATGAATAATTATCACTAAGATACTGGATATTTTAGCATCACTATAATATTGGAAACCCGGTGACCACTAAAATACTGGATATTTATTTCTATGATGCCATAATATTCTCACCGGCATAGCATACAAATCACGTTCACGAGTCCTGCGCAGGTCGAAAATTAGGAGTTGCATATACTTAAATATACATTGTTCATTCCAAATAAAATTGACTCGTAAAATGTGGATACTCAACTGCCTTGTGATCATGTCTTTTAACCCTTTATTGACCCACGCACGGAATTCGGAGAGCTCGATATGAGTGCGTATACAGGATAATTACTTTTACTAGTGTTGTATGTTGATTTAAACAAAAATGCAGTCTACCCGCAGGAAGCATATTCCTGTTGTTTCTCTGTGTTAACACCTGATGTAGCATTAATAGGGTTTAAAAAAATACAAGTGTGTAAGATGTAAAGAAAATGATAGTCAACGATATATTAATTTGGGTAGTACGTAAAAGCCTGTCAGTGTTTTGAGGACGTCAGAGTGATGCCCTCGAGAACATTCCTGAGTGCTGCCGATACCAATTATGTATTTTGGTGGACTGAAATTTGTTGACTTTCTTTCTCAAGGGAACCAAGAAGTACTGCTAACACATTTAGCTCATCACTTCGCTTCGGTTGGATTCGGACGTGGGATCTTGGGAACTCCAGAATGGACGGTGGGTGTGAGATCATTAGGCCACGTTGGCCATCTTGTTTGGTCAATGTAAGTCCAAGAACGATTGATATATTGGTGAGCACATTGGGGACAACTTCGGAGACAATGTTAATGATAACATGGAAGATAATATTGGGTCATCATTGGAGACAACACCGGAGACCACTCAGTAATGGAGGGGCAGACTGGTTGTCAGGCACACGACGAAGGATCGCAGGATGACACCGCTACCGCATGATCACCTCGATTCTTTGATGGAAATATCGAGCACATTTAGAGGCGAGAGCTGATCTTGCTTGAAAGAGTTTTTGTTGCGAGAGAAATCTTCCACTACCTATCGAGTTTCAGAGAGGCAGAAAGATGGAGAAAAAACACTACAACAACACAACAGTTGCTCTTTTTACCCAATTTGTGCCCGGAACTCCGTCAACGTGAGGCTCTGGCGATGTCGTTGTATAAACTCGTGCGGTCGCCAGCGCTCGTGAGCGACCGCAAGTTGTTGCGGCGGCAAAGAGCTTCCATGGAAAGTGCAGAGCATTCAAGAAAAGAGCCTCAAACAATAAAAAAAAGACCTTTTGTGGAAGCGAGCGGTGAGTCAAAAAGATGATCTCTTGTACGAATGAACATCCTCGTACCGAAGTGAGTGTAACTGAACGAAGATAAGAGGGCACGACTTTTATCTTTGCCGGGTTGTAAACGGAATATCAGAGAAACGCTGAGGAGAGGTAGAGACGAACGCTGCAGAAGTAAGAAAACACACAAGAGAGAGGCATGGAATAAGAGAGCGGAGAGAAAGGGAACAAGAGGAGAGAGAGGGAGGGAAAAGAGACAGAGGGCTAGGGAGAGCAGAGCAAAAAACGACGCACTGGAAGACAGCCAGGAGCTACGGTGAGGGAGAGCATTGCTAGCGTCTCTCGCCAGGGCGCGTCTGGCTGAGCCCTCTGGAGGAGAGTCAGGGCCTCACTGGGCGAAGGTCACACAGCGAAGTGAATGTTGTGCTCTCGGCATGTCTAAATCTCTGGTACGTGTTGCTCTGATTTGTTGAGATTTTCAGCGCTTGAACAGTGATGCTATTCAGGCTCTACGACGATTTTCTCGGGAAAATTTACTGAGATTCAAGAGTTGAGCATTCTGAGCAATTTCAGCATCACAAAATTCCGTATCTGCAACGAATGATGCTTTCATCGGGAACGAGGCGCACGGTGACTGGGCAGAGACGTACGTTTGATGTGCGCTCTGCAATTTGCACGGGCGATGGGAGCCCAAAGAATCAGGGGCAGGGCAGCAAACGGCGCGTGAGGTGTGATGCAAGATCGGTGGAGTGTGTCGGGAGGAGGAGACGAGTGTATTACGGTGGAGTGTGCTGGGAGGAGTGGACGAGTGTATTACGGTGGAGTGACCCGGTAAGCAAGGAGTGGGTGGAATAAGATCAGGATAGAGTGACATACCGACGTGACTATCACACCGAGGTGGCTGGTGCATCAACTTGACTCACACGGACAGGACTGCCTCCCCACAACAAATACTAGTCTCCCCACTATAAATACTAGTCTCCCCACAATAAATACTAGTCTGACCACAACAAATACTAGTCTGCCCACAAAAAAATATTAGTCTGCCCACAACAAATACTAGTCCGCCCCGAAGAAATACTTCTCTGCCCATAATAAATACTCGTCTGCCCACAACAAATACTAGTCTGCCTACAACAAATACTAGTTTCTCCACAACAAAAACTAGTCTCCCAGCAGCTGTGCGCGCTAGGCAGGATGCAAGGAAAGCTTAGGTGTGTGTTATGGGGAAGGGAGAAGGATTATGGGGTATAGGGGTACTGGGGTTATGAATGAGGAGGAGAGTGGGAGGAGATGGGCAGCACGAGGCCAAGTAAGGCTCCCCCTCATAGGCCTGGTGACGTCTGGACTGGTGTTGCTCAGTTACGTTTCATTTATTTTGAGGAACTCCATTTCGTAATTATTAAGTTTAGCTTTCATTCATTTCTTAAGCTGAGCTTTCTTTTTTATAAAAGCTTGGCATCATTTTTCAAAAAAACTATACTTTATTATTTGAAAAACTCAGTTTCATTAATTTATCACTAGAATCAGCGTCAATCAATTTGTTAAGTTTGCCTTATTCAATTGATTTTTAAGCCTAGCCTCGTTTCATAGAATACGTTCTGTCTCATTTAAATTATTTAGCTTATAGCTCTGTTGCATTCACTGTCAAACATAACTTCTATGTTGGGCTCCACTGACGAGGACAGCCATGCCGCGTCAGCTGGTTGCACACATGGCGTCTGAGCTAAAGGGTGACTCAGCAAAATTTCCTTATGAAATTTACGCCCGTATAGATATGCGTGCATTTTATACCATGTACGATAGATAAGGTCTTCTCTGGGCTTTGCATTTTTTGCTATCAAAAATGAATTCTAAGAATACTTATACTCAGTTTAACTTTTTCAACGATGCATCTATAATTTTGGCTAATATCTGTCGCTCATTTATTGTTATACCAATTATTTGATAAATCTATCGATGGGGTAACTAAAAAGTTGAATGAGCATAGAGCATCACGTGCAAGTTGAAGTTGAAAAGTCCGCCACATATTTCAGGCGACAAGCTCTTCTTTTCTTTCAGGGTGGCAGACGGGCGCTTGGTGTCTCCCCAATCAATGTCAAGCCTCTGTGGAGCTTCATTCATTTCATTGAAAAAATGTATCAACATCGCGAGATTGGATTGTAAGACGAGCTCAGGAGGCCAGAACTGAACTCAGGATTACATGAGAACCAGAAGTACCTAGACATTGATGTCGACCAAGAATTAGAGTAGTGTGCGGATATTCGCGATCGAATTTGCCACTCTATTTCCATTGAGTTTCGTTTTTTCTAGCTAAAATTTATTCTGTAATGCTTCGTAAAATGCTTCATCTTTAAATTTTGCTAGTGTACCATTCAATTATTGAGTCATTAAAGATCATGAACACTAGTGACACACTAGTATTAGATACACCTGTACTGGTGATCACTGGTACATGGGAGAGGAGGGGCAGAAGTAATTGCATATAAGATTTCATTTCTTATTAAACATCCAGCTAGCGAACGATCTTAGAAGAACTCGCTCAGAACAAATATTTTATAATGTAAATTTAAAATATCAAACAAAATTATTCCTTTTATAAGTTTATGGTCTCATGTTTACGCAAACATTTATAGCCCAAGTTATATGTATTCACCTGAAACAATCTTTTTTTATATTTAGTTGTAAAACCTTTGCGGGTAATTTCTGCTTGGAGACAGTTTGCATGTGATGAAATAAGGCTTTCTCAAGCTGCAGTGGTGTACGAACCCATTCTACAACGCATATTTGTTTTTAGTACTTCAAAATTAATCGGACTCCTCTGATAAACTTTCTTCTTTAGTGTTCCCCAAGGTGTTCGACAAAATTGAGGTCCCGGAATTGGCTTGGCCACGGTAGAACATTGACAAGAGATAGAAACCATTTTGATTTTAATTTTGTCCTGCATGTTGGGTCGTTACCTTATTGGAACATCCATTTAGGTTTTTAGAATAAACGCTTTGCACGTGGAATGAGACTTTTCTCCAATATTGGACAGTACATGGTCCCATCCATCTTCCCATCATTGATATAAAATACACCAGAGATCTGAACCATCCGCAAACCATTGTACTGTCACCTTTGTGCGTCACAGTTGGGAGGGTATTATGCTTCTCATAGGCTGTTCCTTGTGTCTTTCACACATGACGAGCGAGTTACGACCAATCAATTCTATTTTGGTTTCATCAGACCAAATTAAAGTTGTCCACAAAACATGGTCTTTCCCCAAATGCTCTTTCGCAAATCGTAGACGACTTGTAATGCGGTTGTCGGGTAGCATGTGTGTTTTACGAGGTGTGAAACACGTGATTACATTGCTGTGGAATTCTCTATGGATGGTTCTTCCTTCCACTTCAATTCTAGAGGCTGCCAGATAAGTTTTTAACTCTTTTCGAGTCATCGTTGTCTTATTTTGATCTTTCTCATCAAAAGTCGACGAGGAGCACCTGGACTATGGACTATGTCTTCCGTGGAGCACCTGACTTCGGTGAGTAACAGTCGAGCCTATTCCTTACACTCATGAATAATTGAACCAACGGTAACGTATGGATCATTAAATCTGAGTAAAAACCTTCACTAAGATATTCCTTGGGAATCGAGCTGAACTTTTGGCGTCCGTAGATAGTCTGAGACTTTTTTGACTTACGGCGTGATGTCCCGTAGGTAACTATGTGCTACAACAGCTCATCAATGAATAAACGTCTAATTCCACGCCAAATTGAGTTGATTTTGCTTCTCAAAATAATTTGAGTGTTCTACATGAAATTCAGGCAAGATGCGAGCCGAAAAATATCATAATTAACGCAAGAAAGTCCTTTCACATCAATGTTTGAATACTTTTGTCACGTGCCATGTATGATCTTGGTGTATATGAATTCGTTTACTTGTAAAGTTACCCACTTTGTTTTACAATTTCATTGTGCAAGCGTCAATTCGTGTTCTGTTGAAATTTTAAGTTTTTTAGCTTGCTAGACGTTTAATGAAAAATATATGTTAAAGTGAACAATTACTTGTGTCCTCCAGTGTATTTATTTCATCACTTCCAGTTATTTAGGTAAAAGGAAACCAGCGATGGACGCGTGTTTGCAATGCCTCTCCTCGTCAGGACGAGCTTAAAATAACATCAAGAAACAGCGAGAAGCAACACAAGCACAAGGCACAAGCCGGGCAAAGCAACAGCAAATGTGGGACAGGAAAGGGACGAGGACGGTACGGCCGCCAGTGGGGCAAATTACAGTGGGCAGGACTGTCTGAGCCGTGGTGCCTCACGCGGTCAGTCGGGAGGCCTCACGTAATCAGTCATGTAACTAAAGAAACCTATTTAGTTCCTAATTTCATTATCCCTGCACCTCATTTCCACCTACGTTCGACCCCATTTCAGCTAGTTAATGCTATTCTAATGTATTGAATCAAATTAAGCGCAAAATCCAAATAGTCTCCGTCGCTCACTGAGCCACGCGCCGCCCTCTCGACTGAGGGACGGCGGTCTCAGCACCCCCCTGTAGGCGGCGTCCCCGATGTCGGTCTCGTGTGCCACGCTGACACTGCGAGGCATTCCCAACAGCCTGGCTCAGGACTGAGTGCATCTGGCGTCGTTATCCTCCCTCACCCGTCACCGTAACCTCAGATGTGACAAAAGCNGTGCATGACGGACCAAATGCACACTAAGTATGTTGCACGCAGCATGCACTTGCACTTATTTGCAAGAGCCACTTGGCAGGAACTCATTCCTATAAATCGCCCAGTTGGACAAGTCACCAACAATCAGGCTGTTTAATAATAGTCGCCGCAGAATAGAAGAGAACTTTGAAGCGGATGTAAATGGGATGTTGCGGCCCAAGGCGGTCTAACCACTGCAGGCAAGAAAGGGGCGAGCGGGGAGGAGCGGGGCTGTAGGCGGGCATGCAAATGACGAGCCGTTGTAGGAGCTGGAAGGCAAGACTGGCGTACCACAAAACCTCTAAGCCATTGAGGTTCTTTTTAGAGTCCTTAAGTCGGCCCCAATGGGCTCAAAACACATCACACGAGACCGACACTCAAACGCGATGCTTCTTTGTGGCCAACACCGACATCTTCCGGCAGTCTTGCGGTCGAGTCAAGAGATGAATAGAGGACGAATGGCAGGCCGGAGGACGAATGGCAGATCGGAGGAGGAATGGCAGGCCGGAGGACGACTGGCAGGCCGAAGGACGAATGGCAAGCCGGAGGACGAATGGCAGGCCGGAGGAGGAATGGCAGGCCAGAGGACAAATGACAGGCCGGAGGACGAATGGCAGGCCGGAGGAAGAATGGCAGGCCGGACGAGGAATGGCAGGCCGGAGGGCGAATGACAGGCCGAAGGACCAATGGCAGGCCAGAGGACGAATGGCAGGTCAAAGAACAACTAACAGGACCCGATATGAACAGCACTTCTGCCACGTTGACGGGCATTAGATTTAGTCGGTGACTAGAGAGGTTTCGTTAATGACATCTTTTCGTAATACATTTCCAATGCATGATAGTCAAAAGCCCATTAAGACTCCGACTCCTGGACTCTACCAAGAGCTCGATCAATTTCTCAAGATAAAATGACCAGCCGTTGTCTGAAATGTGTTCAATACCAACAAAGTTAGAAGCTCTAAAATTCCAAGGAAAACTTTTCTCAAGTTTTTTGTTAGCGAGAGAGTATTTAACGTCTTCGTTTCGAGCGGCAGAAGTAAGTTTTTACTCTCATGTCCGAGGTCGCGCGGCATTCGAAGCAAACCCATCAGCATATTAAGCGCTGGTGGCTCGAAGAAAAACTTTTGTTCATTTTAGGCCTTGCCTCATAAGCAGGAAGAGCTTAGGGCAACTTGGTGCGGTTGAGGCTCAACTTGGCCCCCGCAGCTGACGTTTATTGGTCCACTGAGCGTAGGAAAAGGGGGCTGGAGATCAGCGCTAAAAGGAAGGTTGGTGAGTACTAGGGTCGGCTTTGACCTGCACTCGGATTGAGGAGCTTACATCTAGTCGGGACTGAAGGAGGTCGTGCAATGAGGGCCGACTTAGAGGTGCGACCTACGGCCGTTTGTGGTGCAGCCGTGAATGGAGGCTGTCAAATTGAAGACATATTTATGCGAAGGAGAGATGCAGCATGTCTCAACAGAAGGTATCTTAGTAATACATTTTTGAGGGCTTCACTTAATGGAAAAAATAACGAGGACACGTCGAAGGCTGTTTTGAGAGCTGTTAGTGAACTTGACCTTTGAAGACGTTCCAAGGTTGTGTTCAAACGTGAGAAGTTCTTTAGAGGAACACCGTCATCTGAAAAAACCCTCACGTTTTCCCACGGCAGCTTGCACTGAGCGTTCTTTGTTTATTCAGCTGTGTGATTTGACATTTGTGTTGCAGTTGCTATGCTAGTTGACCCGCAGCTGCTTCAGCCATGTAACTGCTGCTCCAGTTGACCAGCTGTAGTATCAGCTGTTCATCAGACAAACTTTCAGCAAGACATTAAAGCAAAGCGCTTTCTTTCTTTCCCGACTCGTGCTCTTCCCAACCCACAAAAGCTATACGTATCGCCAAGTTTTCTTGCGTTGGTGTTTAAGAGAAACTGAGTAATTCAGCGTGCCTTGCATGACTTACTTCGACACTTGTACTTCCAGCAAACAAAACTCTGCTCAAGGCAAAGTGAGACCAACTGAAAAGATGGGCCATGAATGGTTGCCAAATTGCTTAATATTTTGAGCTCCTGCTCAATTTTCTGGATGGCACTTTCAGATTCGGCAGGCTTACATGCGTGTTAGCTGCGTAGTCAAGGAATCTGTATACCTTCACATGAGAGTATATAAGAACTGGCTCAATTAACTATTGCGTTTTGGTTTAATAGGTCAAAACTAATCGTGTTTAATTGGAATTAACTGTAGTGCTGCTTTTTAATTAGCTTTTATTGGTGAGCGTGTTCAACTCAGCCACTTACGAGTTTATGCAACTAGCCCACCCGGTGATATGACTCAATTGAGCCCATCCGATCGCAGTGGGTTAAAAATAGACGACTACGAACAGCTGCTAATTTTTTTCAATATTTATCGCAAATGAGATGATTAGGTTCATGAAATAAAGCGCCTTAGAAATCAGGTTACCAGTTACACTATTGGTCATTAAAAACATATTTTTAAAGCAAACTAAAGTAATTGAGCTTTTTTACTTCCGGGTAAACAAAAAATGAATTACTTTTGATTTGAATTTCTCTCTCAAAAAAAAAATCAACCGCCTCACGACTGCGGCAACAACCGTTTGTTACTTGAGAAATTCCCGTGAGTTGACGCCTCCTCGGCAGCGAAGCAACACAAAAGAACAGAAGCAGAGCGCGTTGATGAGCGGCAGCAGCGAAGCAACAGCGCTTAATGAAACAAAATTAACACTGAATTAAGGAACGAGTTAAAAACACGACGAGGAAATGGAAAAAATGGAAAAATTGTGCTCGCTCAGGACTTGGTTTTATTAAGGAGTTAATTAGGGGAAATAGATAAAAATCTCAGCGGGCACCTCACACGTACGCACTGCGATTCCTAATCGTGTCGGTCAGAGCACAATTTTTCCTTCGAGTTTGTAGCGAAATTATCAAGCACCATCCAGCGGAGTGCCATGCATTTCAACAACAGCTGAAGAGCTCTCCGAATCTTTGCCTTTATGAGGACATGCCTCCAAAATAGAATTTTTTCTGTCCTTAAAGCAATATTTACGTGAGAGGTACTCGTTCTAGCGAAGAGAAATGTTTATACTGAGCAGCATGGCCGAATTTTCTCCCAGAACATTCTTCATTTCTTCAAATTATTTAGTTTCACAAAAGCGTCAGCTGAGACGGGAAAACGATTTCAAAGCTTCCGAGAGCGCTTCAGCTGTTGCGACACAGGATGTGTTCTGAGAGACAGGAATGCCCCTCTTGAATTGGCCGCTCAGGAGCCCTCCATCTGCGGAGAGCGAGTCCCCACGCTAAGTGGTGTGACAGAGCGTGATCGTGACCGTCGGCACCAGCCCTGACGTCAGCACGGTCGCTGATTAACCTCTCGAATGGTGTGGTTAACAGACAAGGTGTCGTACTTACATTTACGTTACAGTTAAATTCTTATACTACCTTACAGATAAGAAAGAAAATGCAAGATAAAGTTGAGAAGCTTGTTACACGTGACACCGTCGAGTGAGACATTTAGTGGTCAATTCTGAGCCCGATTTCGTGAAGCAATCGTACGACCGCACTAAGTTGAGCAGGTTGTGCAAATACGGGTATTGAGAAAAGTTTCTAGCATTTATTCCGTGATAAACTGCAATTTTCTCACTCGACAGTGCACGGACAAAACTTTCAGGCGAAAAGAAACATCGAGAATTTCTATTGACATTCATTGCCGTGTTGGCACGCAGCAAAGATGGAACGAAAAGCCATGCGTGCGGGAGGGAAGTCGGGGGCTAGTGGAAGGAAGCTGAGGTGAAGGTGGTACGACAACTCAACGTTTCAGTTAGAGCAACAACAACAACAACAAAACACAAACAATACGTGACTGAGATGAGTGTGTGACATTACCCCCTTCTTTACCATCCACATTACCATCGTGGAGCGGGTCTATCGTGTGGATCATTAGCTGCAGCAGACCGTGCCGGAACTTTGACCCAGAGTGGATGACTGGGGCGGCGGCAGACGGTCTGCGGACGCCGGAGCCCCCCGCCAGGGCCAGGCCTGGCAGGCCGGGGCCAGGGAGGGCCCCAGGACCAGGCATGGCCCCAGGGGCTCCACCAGGAGCCCCAGTCCCATGCTGGAAAGAAGGACAGAAGTGATTAAAAATAGATCTCGGTGAATGTTCTGACTTACGAGTCAGTGCTCAGGCACCCATGCGAGCGCCTCAGCTGATGCATCCAGCGGAAGCATGAATCTGAAGTGAAACGTCTAAAAAAAACTTTTGCCCAAAAAGATCATATCAATTTGAAAGAATACATATTAAAGAACGAGAAATATTGGAAAAAAAGCGAGGACCCAAAATAACAGATAGCTCAAAGCCAGTGTAAAATAGAGTAATTATTACTTTAAAAAGATTCACACGATAAATGCCCTTCCCCTCCTCTAAGTCCTCTCAGCGACATCGTCAGCTGCTGGAGCGAGCTGAAATGGCAGTTGGTGGCAGCCTCGATGTGACAGGTGATGTGTGGGACGTCGTGTAATGTGGGACGTTGTGTTGAGTGGGACGTCATGTTGTGTGGGACGTCGTGTTGAATGGGACGTCGTGTTGAGCGGGACGTCATGTAGTGTGGGACGTCGTGTAGTGTGGGACGTCGTGTAGTGTGGGACGTCGTGTAGTGTGGGACGTCATGTAGTGTGGGACGTCGTGTAGTGTGATTGAGTCCGAAAGTTGACCGTTGACATGTTAACATGTGCAGTAAACCACGAATATCGTGAACACATTTGCATCCAAGAGTAGCCAATGTGTGCCATGAGGGTCTAAGATTCAACGATATTTACCTAAACAAAAATTGATTTCGTCATTCGTCACATTTGAAAATTTTGTATTTGCGTCAAAAGTATTTCGTTTCACAACCATGTTTGAGGAGAGCTGAGTGGTCGCATGACGGGAAAACGAACAGTGGTATAGTAGACGATTTGCATCGCATGAGAAACTTTGCATCTCATTGCATGAGAAACTTTGCGTCACATCGCATAAGAAACATCACATGAGAAACATCACATCAGAAATTTTTCATCACATCACATGAGAAACATCACATGTGCATCGCATGCGAAACTTTGCATCGCATCTCATGAGATACATCATATGTGCATAACGTGAGAAACTTTGGTCATGCAGTGTGCCACTTACTCAACAGGCTTGATTGACTGCTACTCTGCATAGATGTATTGGCGTGGAATTTCTCCAATTATCTAATGATGTGGCAAACATGCACAGCTCTACTGCACGTTCACTCCCATATCACACATCTACAGCTGCACCCCTCATCTACCGTTACACCACACATCATCCGCTGCACCACACATTTAACGCTGCACCACACATCTACCGCTGTACCACACATCTACCGCTTCATCATACATACATGGCTGCACCACAAATCCGCTGTTGCACCACACACCCACTGCTGTGTCACGCATACATAGCTGCACCTCATGAGCAACACGACTCGCACCTACGAGTACATGAACAAAACTTCTACTGAGGCCATGCCTTCACCCGAGCTGCGTAGAGCTCACTTGCCCCAACTTGCGCACGTATAACCCCAGTCTACGACGGGAATGAGAGTGTTCAAATTGGTAATAAAATTAGATAGGATTCTTAACGCTCGTTCTCCTCGTACATACTGACCACTTGAGCACCTGGACAGCCGCTGGTCGGGCAGGGCTGCCCTCAGGGGCTCCTAACTGAGTCTTGCACCTTGCTCTAAATAAGAGACCATAAATTATGTCGTGCGGTGGGACAGTTGAAATGCGAAGTAGCAGATTACGAGCGAGGTATCCATTGGGAAACCGTACACCAAATGATCGACGATGTGTCGAATGAATTTGTGAGGTTTGCCTAATTTCCACCGCCATAACACCCAGATATGTGTTGCTATCGCCACTACAACACCTAGGTCTAAGTTACTGCCGCCACTACAACACCCAGATCCGTGTTACTGCCACCTACACAACACCCAGATCTGTATTACTGCCACCTCCACAACACCCAGATCTGTATTACTGCTACCTCCACAAAACCAGATCGATGCCTGCCAGTGTCATTTCACAAATTCTGGAGTGAGGCCAAACTCTTTGGACACATGAGGATGTGTGAAGCCAAGCAATGTTTATTAGATCCTGAAAGCTCTCAAGGTAAAGTACCTACGGAAGCTCGTAAGTGGAGTATGTCATAACAAGAACGTAGGAGAGTAGTGTATAGGCAGTAAACTCATCACTCACGAGTACATGGACATACTGAATATCTGGAAAATGTTTGGGCCTTTATGCCCTGGCCACACTGGGGTGCCACCGGTTTGTGTGCATGGTGTCCCTTCGCATATTTGCGAGCTGTTGAATGAGACCGTTTCCCTCCGCCGTTTGATGATTGCACAGTACATTTTCTGAATACCTGAACTAAAACAGTTGAACACGAATCAAGTCACGTATAAGACAAGTTCAGAGCTATCGAGAACTACCTGCTCTGACAACGGGCGGTCTCAGCCTCTGCTGAGACCGCCTCTCACACACAGTCCAAGTGAGAGCGCATGTCGGACGACTCTAATTCGACAGGTGCAGGGCGAGATCTGGAGGGGCGAGACGAGCGAGGGATGACGAGCAGACACAAGGACAGCTCAGGTCAGGGGAAGAGAGAGGCTGAGGAGAAGGGACAGC
>VOMN01062113.1:0-11270 GCA_014899125.1 Orchestia grillus
CGGACATACTTTGCTCACACATGGCTACCTAATGGAGCGCCACCCTGCACCCTTATGTATAGATTGTCGTGTCCTTGAAAATAAACTCGAGGTTTCCGAATGAAGGCGACGTGCCTTCTCGAAGCTGCAAGCCAACTATGCACGTCAAGTGCGAGCCACGCCCTCGAGAGGAACGGGGACTGAAAATGTAACATGAAGTTCACGTGTTACAACTCACGCGAGACTGTTGTGGGTCTGCTCTGTGACGCCCTCCACCCTCCCCACGGCACGGTGCCACGCACGGAACGCCTCCTGCAGCGTGGTCGCCACCTCAGCCGCGACTATCTGGCGATCTTCTCGAGTCATTGGAGCTTGTGTTAGTCGTCGCACCGCTACGTAATAATATCAAGGAACAGGGATTCTGCCTGCTGGAAACTTTAATTGTACCAACATTGGTCTCACACGAAAAAGAGACAAAAATATCAGGGAGTCATCGAGAGGGAACGGCGGCCGTTCCCCACAATGTAGAAACATGAAAATGTTCACCACAAATCGACTGTTCAACCAATTTTCAACCCTTCAACATAATTAAAAATGGTCATAAGTAGCAATTTATAAAAAGCTTTACATGTCTATGAAAGAAAAAAGCGTTTTCATGATACATGGGAAACCCAGTTAGGGAGGATACTGGTTGGTGGTACTTCGTTCGTGTGCCTCTCACATGCTTTTTGTTCATTTACACGTACACAAAATTTTAATGTTTTCTGATAGCATACGGTAATTCTTAACAGATTTAACTACATGGTGCGATTGTCTAAGTCTACCATCAATGTATGCACTACTTCTAGTGTTTGCTTAATCAAGCTACCCTTCCATATACTGTAGAACTAATAGCTTAATAGCTTCTAATACCAAGAAAGGCAAAAGTAGGAATATCAGTGTTCTTCGATGTACGAATGCAGTGTGCAAAAATGGCACGTACTTAATTGGAATCGAGCAGACGGTTTGCTAATCTTATTCCTTTATGACAACCAAGTAGAGAGTCTGCTCAGGAGCCAGGGGTCGCAGGCCTCCCTAGGTGCTGGTCACAGCCATCACCTCCCTGGGCGCCTATACATACACTCACGCACTAAACCTCGGGTGTAGGCTAAGAAACTCATGTTTCCGATTTGAAGGCAGTTTGCTCAGCGTCAATATAATAAAGGCAGGATAGCAGGCAGTAGGCCAGGAGGTTGGGTTGGTAAGTCTTGATGTCACTTCAGAACAGACCATCTTATTAGCAAAAAGATGGCACCTATTACTTGCGATTAATTGCAGGATCTGAAATCATAATCACCGCCAGTAGGAGCCATGGCAGTCACTTCACCTCGAAGAGACCGCCTGTGGGAGGCACGATGCGGGGACGACCTCCGTCACCTCCACCGAGGGAAGTCGAAATCGCAATGCTTTCTAAATAGCCACGAGGGAAAAATCTGGTGGTTTTCTTCTCGAGATACTTTATTTGAATTCGTACATTTTTGGCCAAAATTCCCAATACAGAAAAGGGAACTTGATTGGTTATGAAAGCGGAAATGTTGACCCGGTCAGTTTTGAAAGGATAGAACCTCCAACGACTCTAGGAGCTATGAAGATTTCATCAAGAACATCAATCCCGGGATTGTTCTCATAAGGGGAGACCTCCAATGTTTTGATGATCATCAGTGGTAAAACAACGTTTTAGGTATTCTGTTACACATCAAGAGTCCACATGTTGAGAATATTTTGGTTTCAATCAATACGGCAAGTGCCGAGCATGGGTAGTTACCGATGTACAGTATTTAATTGAATCTTCGTGCAATGGGAACGACACGCATTGACGTTCACGCTCCGCCTTGAGAACACTTCTGCAGATCTTACATCGAGTTACCTGCCTTGAGTAATTTTTAATGGGGCATTAAGAAGTGCTTGCCTTTAGTAAACATTTTACGATATTTTCCAGCGGATAAAAGAGTTATCCATTGACGAAGTATGCAGATGCGAGGTTAGCTTTTGGTTAGACAGCAAATAGTTTGAAACCGTAGACGTGATACGTGAAAATGAACATCTGACACTTAAATCCGTTGTCCTGAAACCTTACAAATTCAACCAGACCTGGAGAAAAAGTGGGAACAACAACACCGCACATTATCATGTGCAAAACGTGAATTAGAAATGCATCTAAATAGAAAATATACCAGCCATGTCTAGTTACTGTAATGAAGTCATTGGCAGAAGGAAAGATAGAATTAAACGCAACAATAAGAAAAATTGTACTGAGGCTTATGCGGCAAGGTCACCGAGATACCATTAAACGTTCACAATTACATGTTTTTCAACAAGAGTTTAAGGGAACAACGCAAGATATTTCTATGAACGACCGCTGTTAGGAACTGTATATCTTTATAATAAACTACCAAATTCTTATAATCAACTAACTAGATACACCGAAAGTATTCGCTCTTAACGCAGCTGGGAGGCATTACATGTATGCTCCAGCTGTGGTGCAAGCAATGAGGGTTCATCACACAACACTTTGGGCAGCAAAATACAACAAGATTAACTCGNAAAAAAAAAGTCACAAGGCCTGACAAGTGAGCCAATGTACTTTATAGTTGATCAATTTGCCCATAATAAAAACAATTGTCTTGAAATTAATCACCACAAAAACAAGAACATATTTAACGACCAGTTTATCATATAAAGATTGGAATGGCAGTCACCCTCATCGTCCTTTACCTCAGCAACCTAAGTAGAAAACTAGAATGGGAGAGGATGACTATACGGTGAAAAATAGGAGGTTCGTGAACAAATGTTATGAAAACCTTTAAAACTGAACAATAAACAGGACAGCTTACTTTAAGCAGCCAATCCACTGAAGTCTACAATCGAGCAGATCCCAGGTTCATGTAACGGAATTACGTTACGAAATTTTACTAATGTTAATAGAATCACTTTTCAAGTAAATCTTCTTGAGATTCATTAAAACTATTTTCTACAGCCTAGATCTGGTGGAACCGAAGCAATACAGAAATCATCCGAATTACGTTTTCCAGCAAGATCACACTAAAGTTGAGCTAAACTTTTAAACAAAAAAATTCTGAACGATAAATATTTGTTTGAAACAATTAATGATATTAGAGACGTTATTCAAAAAATAGCAATTACAATTGAGAGAAAACACATTCTTACCGGAAAAATGCTTTTCTTATGAGAAAAATCGTACAGTAGGCACGAGCATTATCTTCTTCTAGGCACAAGCTTCGAATTTTCGGTAGGAGATACTCCCAAATTTAGGGAGCATTGAACATTCTAAAAAGTACGAAACATATTACTGCATCAAAATAAAATACAGTCCTTCAACAAACGTTTCAACATTCATAAGTAGCTCTTTCAAAGCCGTGACTACATCGGAAAAACCTGAAGTGTCTCCAGGTGTCTAGCTACACCCGGCTTACTGGAGACGCTTGACCGCACAGTTTACTGTTCGTCATGTCACAAAAACTTAGGGATAACAATCGAATCACAGTGAACGATCGCTCATTTCATTGTTCCACGCAAGTGTACAGAGTTTTTTTTCCTTGCAGAGAAAATGACATTAGTATTGTTATTATTTTTAGAAGTTACTACAACATAATAAAGTAAATTTTTAGTTTTCCAACAGCTTTGTATACATAAAGAAGCTCCCAGAAACTCGCATGAGACTAGTACTAAGAGAACGTACAAAATGACGCTACGAAAAATTTCAAAATTAGCGCACAGCTACAGTAAATACTTTCAAAGCGTTGGTCGGTAACTCTAACAAGAAATTCAAGCCAGACTCGTGTCGAGCGCCTCCAACACAGACTCAAGATTTTTAAGAACTTTCCTTTTGTCTTGCAATGTCCCGGAGTCGGAAAAGATAGTCTTGATGGCCACCACGGCGTCCGACCTGCCCTCCATGAGCCTAGCGGCAGCCCGACCCTTCTGCACCACACTGGCTGGCACCTCAGCGAGCCGCGCCGCGTTGAAGCCGTATGACTTGGGGCACACTCCCTCGCAGAACTTATACAGGAATGTGATGGTCTCTTCTTTGCCCGTCTCCGCGTCCGCCTCTTCCACCATGCAAGCCTGAGAATAGGAACTTGGTGTCAGGCTCATGCTACACTCGACACGACACATTTCCGAACACTTTGTGAACGCTAGAAAAAACTGTTAGTCATTAGCATGCTTGTGCTGCAACACTTACACCACTGAGTAGTAATAAGATTTAACCACTCAAATCTGGGATCACACTCATCGGGGTATCAAAATTTATCTCAAACAACGTGAGGTACCCGAAATAATCTAAGGTGAGTCTATTCTTCATGGTAAGCCCTGTAAGGTTATCAGATTCCAAAACACTTATTTGATCAAAATTTAACAACTCATCATAGTTCTAGCTTATAGTATAGTGAGAGCGCACATATTTCATTGTTCTAAACGAGTACAAAGATTGGATTTGAGCTTTGTAATAACCAGTAAAATCGTCCCAAGAATGGTGTTTATAAATGATGGATGTTTCAAAACACATTTATATACACAAAACATGAGTAAAAACATGATAAAATGAGTCAAGATGAAAAAACAGACAAGCACACAGTTTTCGTTATCATAAATGAGAGAAAGAAATAGGAACCTAAAACAAAAAATTTTCACAAATCACATGCACACAAGGCGTCTCTAAACCTATTTCTAGCATCCACAGTTTGCATTCGTGCAAAACAATAAATCCAGGATTATTACCTCCAGGAAATTTTTGAAGACGTACTGCATTTCAGGAGATATCAAATAATTGGTTTAAATAGATTTTTCCGATCTAATGCTGAGTTACTTTCGCAGTATGGCGAGTGCTGCACTAGACGCTGCAGCGCACAAGACGCCCACACACTCACCATGTGACCCATGGAGACACCAGGAGTGTGGGCGAAGTGGTGCACGAGGCTGTGGTAGTGGGTGGAGAATAGAGTCCTGCACCCCCTCTCCACCAGCGCTCCCGCCACCGCCCATGCTACGGCCGTGCCGTCGTGGGTAGCCGTGCCGCGACCTGCCAGGGAGGTTCACAACAACCTTAAATAAAATTAATAATAATCTAAATGAGCATTCATGCAGACATCTCCCCCGAGTTTACTACACCATTTTAGTGGATTTATATGGAAATAAAGCGTCGCTCCTGAACGGCATTGGTCAACACGAGTCAAACCAATTCAGGGCGAAACGCGCCTCACTCCCTGCCTTCTCTACTCATTTCGAAGGATTAGCAAAACATTTAAAACAATTCCACTTCTTCAATATTTAGAACTAGCGTCATTAGTTTGAATTACGTTTTTGACTTGACTTGGGTGAGATATTCATCATGACATTCGTTTGGAGTGCATGTTTTTTTTTTCATTTTACGGGGTTGGACGGGTGAAAGCTCTCCTCCGAAACCCTATTCATATGAACTCCAATTCAATTTGATTGAAGTCTTAAAAGTACACCCGGATTACCTACTTATCGATACAAAACGATACTTAGTCATGAAGAATTGATTCTCGAGAACGCTCGAGAACGCACAAAAGAAAAACGCGTACTAATAAATCACAAAACATCCTAAGAAAAAATTTACTTTTTAACCCACGTGAATACAAAACAATGTCAAACATTTGTGATTCTTCCTCGCATGCATCTTCTTAGTTTTTTGGATTAAGAATACACGAAACAGATTCGTAACTAATTTCTTAGTTATTATAATGTGCGAAAAATTTCAAATTTGTCTCAAAGAACTATACTTACGAGGCACAACTCCCTTGTTGCCTACTGATACGTTGTTAAATTTCCCCTACAGTCACACGATTAATTGGGAGGTACTTGATTTACGATTGCTCAATATCTTAAAAAATTATTTAATCCTACGAAATTCATTCGAAATCAAAATAAAGGAAACAGAGACTTGATGATCTACACAAAAGACATCAAATATTGACAGTCAGAAAATCTTTAGATGCCAAACTCAATTCGTTACAGGACTATCGCGTGAGTTCGAAAAAACGTTAAAACAAGGATTCATATGTTGACAGGCCTCAATTTGGCTCTTAGTACGGTGTGGTGCACAATACCGAGTTCGTCTATGAGGACGAGAGCGTGGGGCGTGGCGTGCTGCAGAATGGAGGCGGTCTCCCGCAGTTCAAGCAGGAAGGTGCTCTCCCCTGCCAGCATTCTGTCACTCGCTCCCACGCGGGTGAAGATGCGGTCCACTGGGGTGAGGCGCATCGAGCTGCACGGCACCAGGCTTCCCTGCAACGAGGCACGTCATCAAACTCTGCATCTCGTCATCGTTCACGTGCCTCAACAATGATACGTGGATAATGATTTATAACTGACAAATAAAAAAGCAATTTTGAAAAAAGTCTAAATCCTTGCAGAAGAATGCTGCAAGAAACGAGGTGATTCGTAGGTCAAACTTTAGGAATTTTTCGTATTGATTTTTCTGTGGCATGAACATCAGCCTTAACTGACTTCATAACACGGTCTTCAGATTGATATGAAGTCTTAGAAGTCTTATAGGCACAGCAAAAGCAGATCCGCGTATAGCAGCTCAAACAAATGAAGTAAAACTCAACGACGTATTTAGACAATTCTATCAAATAAAACTTGAGACCCGTTCAGTCAATTCCATTACAGAAATCCTCAGATGTGTCCGGCTCACTTTTTCACCACAGGGTTACTGCATGATGCATGCTGCCTGCGCTCGATGCAAGTCAGACGGTGCCTTCAATGAAGAGATTTGAGGCGTTCACGTACCTCAAGTTAGACACAGCCTAAAGGAGAGCCAATGAAGGTGACTCACCATTTGCGCCATGATGGTGAGGAGGGCGGTCTGCCGCATGAGGGTGCTCTTGCCGCCCATGTTGGGTCCCGTGACAAGCACAAGAGGGCTGTGTGCTCCCTCCCCTGCCCCCCGCCCCAGCACCACGTCGTTAGGGATGATGTCTTGGCTTGAGACTATGCATGGGTGCACACCCTCTCGGATGTCAACAAAAGTCTGTAAAAATGAAATATGGATGAGATACAACATAAAGATCCAAGTTGAAAAAGATGTCATTGCGTATTATGTGAACTAAGTTTATGAACACTCAGTTTTTTAATACCTATTTTAATTATTCTCCCCCTTGACACTGAAATCATAGCACAACTAAAACGTGAACGCGTGAACGCACAACTAAAACGTGAAATTTTATAGTTTCGCAACGATAAAATTTCAGGTTGAAATCAATAAAATTCTAGAGAAACATGCAGCATTCAAATTAGAAAACCAAAAAACGTTCCGAAATGGGTAAGGCTCAGTAAAAACAAACAACAAAGAAGCTTATTGAACAAGAATTTTTGAAATTAAAACAAGGAGCTACAATACTACGATTAAAATTAGAGACCAAAAGTCACCAACCATCAAAATAACCTTTTAAAATAGTTAGGAAGTTTCATTTTTCCAGCTTACAAAGGTGAAATAACATTGCACCACCACATGTCTTCTAAAAGACGATTTTCTAAATTTTGAGTCTGCAACAGTATTGTTTCCAGAAAGCAGTATGGTTATCTAAAAGATAAATTGTCGACACATCAACATGGCTTTATTAATGAATTACCGTCGCTTTCGCACTCTTTAGCAAAGTTTCAAGTTTAAGATGTTCTGTGAACATCTTACACAGAACTCTCGGCTCACTAAAGGAAAACATTAATTTGTAAAGAAGCTATGTACGAGACAAATTGTAAAAATTATTATAATGTATGTCGCACTATCAGTATTCAGTTCGGAATTGATAATAACCTTATCTTATGTTTCAGTACATTGCCGAAACTGTGAACACCAAATGAATTTTGAGTAACCAAAAATATATTCTATTGAGGAACGAAATAGTTCCTATTTTTCTACAAAGAGGAAGAGTGTCACTTGGCTGCTTCTGGTACCCGAAGGGTGTATTAGGCACGCGTGTCAGTCGAGGTTCCGGACGGGCAGTCTTGAAATAAAAATTATTTATTCTCAAGAATTTTTGTTCCAGAAATTCTGAAGTGTGCAAGTTTTCTGGAAGCATTCTATACTAGATGTCATCCAAATTGCATTAACACATTAAGGTATTTTTCGGAAACGTATCAGTCCATCATAAATTAATTTTACAAAATTACAGACACTCATATTCTCTGTTAATCTATTCATATAAAAAAAGTGAATACGATTCAATTCTTCCCAAACACTATATTTCTTTAGTTCGGACGACGCGGCCTAGCTCCGATCTTTACCTAACTCAAAAAAAAAATATGGTTACCCGTCTCTTGAAAACTTACCACGTACTAGAATGCAAAAGCTCGAGTAATTAGGTAAAAGTCCAGTTGATGTTTGAACAATTTACCTCACAGGATGAATCCTGGGCACATCTCATTCAAGCTAACTAGGGAAGGCAACGAGTCAAAAAACAAGGAGCCAATTTGAATTTACGGCATTTGGTATCATGATTACCTATTTTCTTGTCTAAATGGGCTAAAATTTTACGCCGAGACTTATACATTTATAAATTATAAAAACAGGTAATCATGACACCAATACCGTAAATTCAAAGAGAGACACCAATTTTGACTCACTCTGTATCAAGAATTTGAGGATTAAGTGTACATTTGACGTGTTATAGCGAGTCTCAATTTATCTTTCACTTCCTGGAAAGACATTTTGTGTGTAATTTCATTTTTAGGTGTTTTTGGAGGGGTTTTTGAAGATTTTTTATTGCCAACCCTGCCTCTGACACCCGTGTCGGGCCTGCGAGACACCAAACGTACGACTCGGGTCGCCTGCAAAAAAGCTTAGTAACTGCTCGGCAATACACAGCGTGAGGCAGAAAAAGATGAAAAGTTCTGTCGTTTCTGATTACTGGATAACACCACACAAAACCATTTTTGATTCAGGATTGCTCATAGAATTGATTTTCAAATTTCCTCATACGTACACTAAATACCGATTTCGTATACAACCTGATCATGTAAAAACTCCCCTTCAGTTTGCTATAAACGTCCACCCCTTTCTACTCCAGACCCCACCCCCCCCCTCCTCCTCCATCAGGACTACAAACGGACCTCGTCAGGAGAGACAGCGTCGACGACCTGAGGAGTGGCGGCACACGCAACGGAGAGGCTGTACTTGGTGAGGCTGACGAGAACGTCTAGCGTGGCCACGCACTCCACCCCAGCGCTCCAAAGGGACTGTCTGCAAACGACACTTCTCAAAATAACCAACCTCGTTTGTGGCCGTCAATAGCCCATCTAACTTACAATATTGAAAGGCTGTCTGCATGGTAAAAAAAAAACCCTCGGACACGTCTGTTAACAATGTACGTAAAAGACGTTCACAAATTAGAGAGGTTTAATTTTATCGTTAGCTCCACTGTATGGTCAAAGCTACAAGATTAGAGAAATCTTACTCATGTGAATGATACTTCTCAAGTTCTCTCACCTCAACTACAAATTGTTCACCCCTCACACACATAATTCCAGCTTTTCAAGTTAACTCACACAGCCACATTGTATTCAGAAAAAAAAAAAAATCGTTCCACAGCAGTTGAAGAAAAATTTAAAAGAATCAATTAAGGCATCATGACTCCGAAAATAATTCACAACGATGATCTTGAATATGATGGCGCTAAATTAACCGGTGGCAATTTAAAATCATGTAAGTGGCTGCAAACGACCACCCTGCGCCACTGCCTTGCACGCAGCGCGCTTGTGAGCACAGCAGTGTCGTGAGCATCTCTGGACTGTTGCAGTGCTGTCCAATGGTCTGCGCACATTTAGGCTTCCAGTATTCTTCACAGTCGTAACAGACAGCCCTCACAGTACACAATAATTGGATGCATCATGCCAGTCCACAAAGCAAGTGCATAATAAGCGTCCAAGCAAACCTCAAGCTACTTAGGTGAATAAAACTCTGGACGTTAGCCAGACAAAGCCTAATTCTTAAACAAGCGACTAAGAAGGAGAGGGGCGCTGCAGGCGAGCAGGACCCACTTGTCATCGAACTGATGGAATATCCTGCGCGCGATGTCCTTGAGGGCGGCTTCTCTGGCCTCCTCTGCAGCGGACATCTGGGCGAGCAGCTCCTTGCATCGCGGCGTCCAGAACCTGACGTCAAATTCCCAACATTCAAAGAGGAAGATTCAGGGATCCTAATCTACATCCACGCTAGTGCATGCAATGTCCCGGCGCTTGCATTGAGCGGCATCACCTCAAGTTATCATTCAACGCACAGAGACAACTAAGTAATACCAATGGTCCCTATTTAATTAAAGCACCAATAATCAACAAGGCACGTATACACCCTTATAAATAAATAAAAGTCACATGACGATTAATGTAGCGTCATAAGTACTATTCATGACATAAATAATAAGTAATTCATTGCACATAATGCGGGTAAAGAGGAGCCAGCAAGCTTACCTCTTGAAGCCTTTCCTCTGGGACACGAGCTCGTACTCTGACGTGGCCTGTTTGCTGGCCACCTCCGGCACCTCCAGTTGGTAGCGCTTGCGGTCGCTCCCAAAATACACGATCTGCACAAATCACATTACGAAGGACAACAAAATTTAGAGATAAACTGTAAAAGGTTTCAGCTCTGAAAATGAAACAATCAAATATGTGGACCTTTATCTTTTTTTATTGATGGTGTAAGATAAAAGACGGCTAGAAATCCTGTTAGGAATCTCTTCCAAAAGGTACAATATTAGAAGTAAATTCGAAAAACACAAATAATTCCCTCTAACTAGAACACGCAATGAAAAGTTCAGTGGTGAAATAAAAATGCAATTTTCAAACTACGTAATAGAAGTAAAAATTTACGACAATAAATCGAGCCCTTCTTTAGGTAAATCAGGAGCATTAGTATGTTGCTGAAATCATGACAGTTGGCACATCCTCAAAGGTCTAATAAGGTAAAATCCGTTAGATGTTTTCAATTAGAAAACAAGGGCAGTATTTTTCAAATACTTGTATTAGTACTCTTGAAAATTGAGAAAAACTGTATAGATCTGCCAGAGAGAGAAGACCCAAAGATACAAGTACGAGTAGAACTCGAGTATAAGTTCGGGCCTTCGCAGCTTGTGATGCATGGGGCATAGTACTTGGACAGTTTCATCATAGAAGTGAGTTAAAAAACTGAGAAGTCCCTTCTACTCCAACACTTAACATTCCTTATCATAAACTACCCTCCCAACGTCCCTCTACCTTGTATTGGTGGGAGG
>VOMN01062118.1:0-20591 GCA_014899125.1 Orchestia grillus
AGAGGTCATTGAAATAAAGAGATAGGTTTCCATAACTTACAATACGAATATTCGACTAAATTACATCAATCTTATTGTTTCACGAGTGCAACGCTGGACGCTATAAGGTAATTGAAACTCAAGGATCATAGCCACCCCCGGTCGTACGTGCAGCTTCTACCCTTCCAAGCACATCGTTAACTTGTATCTTTAACTGTATACTTAGAAATAGTTAAGGCAACGTAACTCATACCTCGTTAACACTCGATTACCAGTGAGCGTGGCAAAGTAGTGTTTTTATATTTACCACAAAAAACGGATGCAGCTATAGCTGAGCAACTTGGAAGAATAATATTATCCTTCTAGAAATTTTCAACAAAAATCGCCCTTATTAATTATCCACCGAACAACCAAGAAAACAAAATTCCTGATCCATCGAAAACAAATACTATGCAGCTATGCAGAACTAAGAATTAACATAGTTTTTTAATTTTCGTCACTTCTTACTGGGGGACGAGCAGAGTGAACAAGACACACCTGTCTGCATGTCCCAGCTGCGTATGGCTCGATCGTGTCCCGTCGAGTCGTAGGTGACAACAAACGCGCCGCGCGGGTCCACACGGATCGTGTCCGCTGGGTACGAGTGACCCTTGACCAGCCACCGCGGGTTGCCTGTAACCAAACAGTGAAAGTCAGGATTTTATATTTAAGCTGTCTTCGGAATCTTATCTTAGAACTGATGCTCGATTCCATAATGCAAGGTCTTAAAATTAGTCTTAATGTCGTTAATCCCATACTTATTTTGTACGTAACCCTCCATCACACTGATTATGCACGAACTAATACGCATTATTTTGGTACAGATTTTATTTGAACTGAAAAAACTTCACTTTGAGCTAAATGATAGTTTAGAAATTACATTTAAATAGAAAGTTTACTCAGAAGTGGCTGAAGTCCCGTATGAACGGAATAATCGCCTCCTTCTTCGGCAGACGTAAACCCTCTGGACGTCAGGATTTTAAACGTGTTGGAAGATAAAGTTTGCAATTTTCCAATATAAACTTCCAGAACGTTGAACACAAAGTTGAAGTAGGATGGGAAAAATTTTCTGAAATGTAATTCGTGACTATGCCAAGTTCTGTTATAAAAGTCTCCGGAAACTTGTGGACGCTGAAAGACGCCTCGTCAAACCAGTTAAATTCTTGTTCGCGTAGAATAAAATCTGTTTTCTTGTATCATTTTCCTTTAACAAATGGAACGAAGGGCTTGGTAACGCTAATTATATGTACAACACACTGTATAGTTCTTTGTTTTTAGGAGTCAAATTTTTTATCGTAATTATTCATATACGGTATCACAAAGTTTATTTATATGCGAAAAAAAGGTCCTAAAGAGGCAAGGGAACCCTAAAATCTGCAAATGACATATTACAGTAAATATGAACCAAGATCACCTATATACCCGCTCATGTAAATGTTGAAATGGTGAATAGATTGTTAAATGATTCGTTAGCCAACAGAAAATATTAAAACTTATTATAAAACAATTATCCGGAAGCACAGAAAATGAAGCCTTGTTCAATTTTTAGTAGAGCTTCTTTTATTATCAACTGTAACATATAGACCTGATAATTGGAAGTTCAAAAGCAAACGTAAGGAACTTTATCGATATGCTGATCCTACCATCGTATTACTCAAAAGGCACATCTGGATGGATCAGACATTCATTAGGATTCAGATCAGCAGAGACAGGAGAGCTCAGAAGGGTTTCCCAGGTAATACTCTCCGTTTAATTGTACGGGATGGTAACTTCGACTACGAGCCATGAATTTTGAAGCTCAGTATACGTTGACGTGAGAAGAGTCGGTCATGCATCAGTATATTACGTGATATTTTTGCTACTGCTTATAATCAATCTTGTTCGTAAATTTCATACCCATGGGATTCGAGTTGAGTGCATCGTAAGCCACAGAATAATTATGAAAGAATCACACATTCAAACGATTGTATTCCATTCCATAATTTGCTGTTCTAGATAAAATAGGTTTCATTCCAGTTTCATATAGACCTACTTTACTCACAGGAGGGTTGTAAGCGTAAGAAGAGAAACTACTGTTATTCAATGCGCAAAAATGAAATAGCAAGAGCATGGCAAAGTTTCCTATCCATAACTTGCGAAACTTATTAGTGCATTTCACATGCCAGCTTTACTGCAACGATTACGGAGCGGGCTTCCGTGCCCGCACCAGGATTTGATACAGCTCGACCTTTCCACCGGCAGTGAGTGGCTGTTCCTGCTGTGCTAATGCTTTCAGCGAGTGAGCTGGCATCTAGTTGTGCTAGATGTGTGATCGACTGACGGATAAAACCTCCCAAGTGGCAAGTTAGGACTTCAGAAAGAACAGTCGCTTCGTGGATGTATAGATCGACTCAGGCAGCCTTCCTATACTTTATATCTATCATGTTCATTTTTAAGACTATTCCCTTGCAGTTGGCGTTTTGTTGACGTTCTAAACGCAAATTATAATATTTTAAACTCGAGGGTAATCTGGAGTAATCTAGAGAGAGAATAACCTCTGTGTTCCATGTTCAGTGTCAAATTAGTATTAGAAAGCTAGACTTAAGATCAATGAAACATTCATGAGCTCTCAGAGCTATCAGTCTTTTCTTTACACGGTCTAAAAGTCCAAACTTAGGGCACTAAAAATAGTGTGTGCCAACATACTTTTTAGGTTGGTATTAGGAACAGATTAAAATAGTTGTTACAGTATTGACATTCAACTTCAAAACTGTTTATTAAAGTGCACCTTCAATAAGTTTGAACGTTTCTACTACACTAGCTGCTGTCTGAAGTTCGTATTTCTTCAATTTCTCCCCACTTCTCCCGTTGCCGTGCTGCCTCCATCTCATCCATCGGGCTCACCGTAGGTATGGATGCTGAGTTCGTTGGGTGTTTCGTGCATTACTTTTACAAAACTATTTCTTTGAAGTTTTAGTTTTTATAAATTATAATACTTCTCCTTTTCTCACCTATACTATTATTCGCCCTTAACTCACAACTGTGTTCAGCTGCCTGTCTGGTCAGCAGCGCTCAGTTTCCGCAGGACGGATTTCTTGCGCGCTTTGCCCTGCGGACCTACGGTCGATACCTGTTCAAAATTTTACTTAACGAACATTGTGGAGGTGAGAGATCGTACCTGCAGTTGGAATCGTTGAGTCGTTCTCGATCTCAAATAGTTTCGACATATGCAAATATTCACTAAGTGTCATGTATAATTTAGGTTGGTACATCCCTTACACGATCATGCTTTCAGAAGTTCATCAATTAATCTGCTTTGTACTTCGAACGCGATTTAATTTCGAGATCTGGAATTACCTATTAAATACTATAAAGTTTCTCGTTAAATCGCAATAACGCTGAAAATTAATGACTTCAATGAAGTGGAAAAGAGATCAATTCTGAGTAGATTAAAGTTTATTAATTTTTTAGCAGTTCAAAGTTCTTCAAAGCTAGCTCCGTTGAGCTGTATTGAGCCACAGGTTATAAACGTAGTGAAGGGGAGACTCTAACGATTTCTGCTTGTGAAGTGTGTGAGCTCGATCTTTGTCAAGATTTTGAAGGTACAGCAAAGATTCGGAAGCGTTTCGTAACCCACAATTAATAAATTCGGAAGCTGAGTTGTCCTAAATGCCCGAGCGTTGTCAATTTCCTTACGGGTACCCAACAGCGCTTTGAAAATTATTAAAATATCATACAGGAGAGCTAGGCATTTGTTTCTAAAGCCTAAACACTAAATTTGTTTCCAAAAACAGGGAAAAACAATTGTTTGGGGTGTCAAGTCCAGCAGTAATTGAGTTAGACTGATCTATCCCTAATTGTTTTTCATTGGTTAAAGGATGATTCCGAGAACATTAATATCCAGACCACAGAAAATCAGACGTCCGGTCTTACTCACACGCACTCAATCACTGTATCATACCTGTGACCAGATCATTCGCCATGACGGAGGCGTCCTCCAGGGCAGCCACGACGCTGACGCCGGGGGTGGAGATGGCAAGCCCGTGAGTGCTCACGCCTGGCTTCCAGCGCTTGAAGAGCGTGCCGCTCTCCAAGTCGTAGACTACGATGAAGTTTGAGGCATTTTCTTCCATTTCCTGGTCAAAATTAAAATCACATTGTACCACAATTCCATATGTCTTTTAAAAGGAGCTACAAAATTCTTAAGCTTAGAGGTGTTAGTGAAGAAATGAAATACATACAGAGATAGCATTGCTGACGGTAGGCAAATTCACAAGCAGTTAGAATTACATTTAGGTTTAGCGAATGATCATTAATGATATCTCATGCCATAATTTAGTGCCAATGATGAAAGTACAAACGTTGCTCCATAGCACTACCTTCTGAGAAAGGAAATTTGGCCTGACCAGTAAGGTCTCACACAACAATCTCTCTCAATGGCTGATAGCTGCTAACGCAGAAATAGAGGTTCGTTAATCCCGAACAAAAAATCATGTAACGAGATTTCGGGGAAAACCAGGCTTCAAAGTACAAGCAGCGTGTAAGGCATGTTGGCTCAGAAGTATCCTCATTCATATCACCATCAGTGGCATACATAATATCACCAGACAAACAGTCAACACGGGCTAATCTCACACGCCCATTTAAAGTTCAAACGACAGTAGACCTCCTAAACAGGAAAATTACTTTTTACTCGACTTCTAGATACTACAGATTTTCAGGAAGGGGCTTTGAAAATGTTGACTGGTCTTAAAGAAGAATTTTCTCGAGATAATTTCTGTTAGTTGATTGTTGCCTATAATATAAACACTGATTTGAAATAAAGTTCACGGAACAATTATTGATGAAATTCAATTGAACTCTTAATTGGCCAATAAGTTTGCTGTAAATTTTGAGGACATGCGATGAAGCTTTGAACACTTTTATAAAGGGTAAACTTAAAGAAACGCTAAATATACTCACAGGAAATACATGTACTTAGTTTTTATACTAGTACGCAGAATAACTCATGTATGATTTCTGAATGATAAAAATAACTTGACGTATGTAAAGAATAAGTCAAACTGCATCGTAATTTGAAGCGTATTTCTTCGTTGAAAAAAGGTTTAAAGATGGAGTGCTAACTTTTTTAATTTGTTTAGTTAGTTAGGCAGTCGTACTTGGTCATTTAATACCCTTCATGGACTTTGGCCGTTTCCTTGAGACCATTTTTAAGGCATACATGAAATTCAAGTAGAGTAATGTAATGCAATCTATACACAATGGAAGTTTTCTTGAAATTATTAGCTAGCAGGTTGTGATTTCGATTGAAACATAGGTTTTCTATAATGAATTGTAACACTTGGTGTGGATATGTTTCTGCTGGACTCCGCGATATCTCAGCTTTGTCCGCATCGTCCATAACGTCGTTATCGCTACCATCGGCTCTCGTGTCGCACAATCTTTAGTGAAATTCTACACTTTGTGTTTACTCGCTGGTAATCAATAGATGGCGCCACTACATCGTTGTTTTTCGAAATACCGCAGATTAGGGATATCATATTTCGGAATTTCTTCAGTGTTTAAGATTTTCATCTTCAGAAGTCCTTCTGTAGCTTTAAGCACAGCATTCTTTCCCATCTAATCTTATGTTTTTTTTTATCAAGCATCACTCATTCATTCACTATACACGTCAAGTCCTCTCAAAAGTGATCCATTTACGATATTCAATACCTCATATACTATGCCTAAGTTATTTCTAATTTTTTCAATCTTTCTGCTATAAAACTGCATCAATTGATTTACACTTATGAAACTTAGAATTTCTCTCAAAGATCTCTCAGTATTCTTAGAATATAATCCTCAGTAGTGTAAAGACGGTTATCCCATTTCTTACAAGCTTTTTGCGCAGAAATAGTAATCCTGCACTGTTACAGAGTTACAGATATTTGAATCTCTTCATACCTGATGTTCATAACCCATTCATTGTCCTACTTATTTCTCCACTTCATTCGCTGCACACTAAAGCCACGAAGTTCCTTCAATCGTTCGATATCATAAACACTTACTGGTGAAACTAGCATTGATTTCCTAATATCTTTTTGATTTCATCAACCATGCGTTTGGTTTCATGTTAAACCCTTCAGCCATCATATTCTAATAATATTTTATCACTTTCATCTCATATTTTTCTTCAATTTCTTCTCACCGCACTAATTAGCAAAACTAGTCACGTATGCTGGAAAATTTTCTTCGAACCAGCATTAAGTTCCGTCTCATCAGGTGAGGCTCAGTTAATACTGACTGCCATCTACAAAACAAACGCACTATCATTCACTAAATTACTAGAATAAACTCTCACAGATTATTACCAATGTACTCGTTTACTTAAGATAGCAAAGACTACCGTTCCTAATCTGCGCATCAGAATTGCTCCACCTTACTTACACCACACTGAAAACACTAGTTACCAGCCTCATTTTGAATCTAACATGAGCTTCATTATTCAAATTAAATTTACTATTCTCAACAACCTTTCCTCATTTTCTATTAAAAAAAAAATACAATACACATCTATCAACAACCATTTATCGAGGGATTCGCTAGGACATTGAAGTACCATAAAACGAGTCGTCTCCCTTCGTCAAGTAACCTCACACACTTACATGTATAACGTTAGACACGTCTCCCACACTCTCACACGTGCCCAAAGCTATACTGTTCTTCTCAAGTTACTCTTTGTATCTGTTATTCAAGAGTATTTATCTACCTTCGTCATATAATCTTCACACTTAATGGCAATGTAAATTACGATGCTTGACATTGTCATTATTTCGATGGATAGACATTGCAATAATTCCAAAAATTTATGAGAAGATTAGCGGAATTCATAGCAAAATATAATTTACTTCAGATAAATTGTTGTTCAATCACACATACATTGGTGGAAGAGTGGGTTGAAGCAAATTTACTTAAAAGTAACTACCACACAAAACATAAATTTCTCTCACTCTGCAAACACAGGCAACATAATGCCCTTCACTCGTGATGGCAGCGAAGCGAGTCAGAAATTCGTGGTGAGGTATTCTGAGATCGTAGAGCAATTTTCTTTGGCTGAGATCCCACACAAGCAGTGCTGAAGCCTTCTGGGTGTCGTCGCCACACACGCAGGTTTTGCCATTGTCCGACACCGTGAGGCTGTTTAGAAACCTGTCCTCACCCACCTGCGCAAGCGAGCAAACTAATAATTCGATACGAATAGGAGGTTGAAATAAGTTTTTTGTCTGTTTTTAGAGGATAATAGTAACATGATTGCATCAGCCTATTTTTGAAGTGATTTGTTTGTGTAGTTACATTGGTCACAAAATGTATTTTTCATCAAAATTTTGTTACGGGAAAATAAAAAAATAATAATCAACCCACATATACACTTCAAATAAACATATACTGCATATTTTGCTAAGAAATTTCAGAAGTTCAAGATAGCAAAATTAGCTCTACGAAAAATTAGCGCAGCTATTCCGAAGACTTCAGACAGTTTTTCACAGCTATTGTAGTTCTCTGACATAGTCTGGCAATTTTGCTCAGATTATTTCTATGGGCGAGAATTTGGTCAGTGGTCGCTGCCGGGTCTCGGTAGTAATTGTCTACAGTCGAAGTCCGGCACACAACTCATCTGCGCACAAGGTCGTTCCGCGCAGGAAATACTTCGGTCGCAGGCAGACAATAAATGTGAATAGAGACCTCAGTGGTTCGTGGCAGTCTTGAACTCGGCCAAGTTTAGTCCAAATTTACTAAAAAAATACAATAAAACACAGGTAGGGGATATTAACATCGTCTAAATTGATTGCATGCACATACAGATATATATATATATATATATGCACACACTCATACATGTATACAGGTATACAGGCTGAGGCAAAATGTGCAATCGCAGTTTAACTGTAAACTGAGCATTTATTAAGTACTGAATTTGTTTTCGACCCTTATAGCGAACAGCATTTAGATATTTGTTTATGACTTAGCTCATAGATTAAAATTGGTGACCGTTGAGGAATTAAAATTAACCATAGGAAAAAGATGAGCTAAAATTCACCAAGAAATACTTTTAAATGCCGGCGATGCCATAGCTTCACGACGCCAGCGCCGTGTTAATTAAAGTGGTCTACAATTCGAACGTACAAAGCAAGAAAGAAAAACTAAGTTACTTCAATTCTTTGCTAACATCTGGAACAAATTTTACAAACATCAACAAATACATCATCACCAATCATGGTATTGCAACTCTTTTGCGATATCCTGTCAGGTTTAGGTTATATCATATAAACCTCGAAATAAAAAGGTAACTATTTCGTGGTAGCATCAAACATTTTAGTTACAATTTTAACACTCCACGCTTTAGCTCTCCCGTTTAAAGAACATTTTAAAATCAGGATAAATGTGAGCCATACATACAAGGACGTAAATAAAATACCGGCTGATAACACTTGTCTTACATAAAACACCTATTGAACATTGAAGTAGCTCAGGAACAAAATGGTAAAAGCTTAACACACTCCGATTGGCAATTGATCATTATAATTGGAGAAGTAATTATACGATTCTGTTGAGAGCATTTTCAGGGCCCAAGCCCAAAAAATGTTGCATAACTTTAGATCTCACCTGTTCGTACAGATGAGTGCAAGTTTGGGGTATCTATTCAATATTAAGCTTGTACCTTTAGACTTCCATCCGTATGTTACGTTTCTTATCAGAAATTTATTATGGAAATAACTCTTGTGTCACAAGCAACGTTACATAAGTGCTTCAGCAGAGTGCCGATATTACATGACTTTGACGATCCCGAAGTGGTCAGTAGGCAGTATATTATATATATACTGCCATTGTGTTTCACGATTCTTCGAAGAAACTTTAACATAAGGTTCGTTTCGGTAAAATAAACACATTTTACTCTACGGAGGCATATCTGAAAACGCTCAATTAAAAAGTTTCGGAGACTTGAAAGTTGGAGTGTGTCCGTAGCAAAACAAGGCATTAAAGTCAGAACAAGTTTATTATTATTGACGAACATTACAGAGTTTGAAGGTAGATTAGGTATTCACAGTAGGTGTTCGAAATTGAGTCTGTCTGCTGCAATGCATACGTAGAAGCGCCGGCGCAATGATTGCCGAACTCAATGATTGCCGGCGCAATGATTGCAAAGACACCAGGAATTTCAGTCATTTTTGCAGAATAATATTTCCAGAATAATATTAATTTTTTGTGTTAATATATTAAGCATTTCAATGCAAATTTTTCCCTTTAAGTATCCAAAGGAAAAGAAATGAGGAGCACTTAGATCCGAACATTAAGGTGGTCAGGCTACGTAACCAGAACACGAAATAAATCGATGTGAAGAAATTGCATTAAACGCACGGACTTTGACTCCATTGCAATAATGAGTCACAGCTCTATATTACCGGAAAAATATATTCTACGATTTAATACAGCCCATGATTGCAGGCAAATATTCCTAAAATCCCCTTCTTAATCAGGTTTTCTTTAACAGTTGCCGTATTACCATCAGCATTTTCCAAATAACATGATCCCTTGATTATAGAAGATGTGGTGTCACACCGTATTATTAACGTAGCCACAGAAAAAACATCTATCAGCTTAATCAGTACCGATCAGATTTGATATGTCTTCATTTTCTCTAAGATGAAGAAACTAACTGCAATATCAAACAGCTTTTGGTTGTCCGTGGGAAAGAGCTCTTTGGTTTTTCGAATTTTATGTGGACGAAAACCGCAATTTTTGTGCAAAATTCACGGCAGTGAGATGCGGTATGCTGAGAGGAACGTCAACTAGCTGAAGTTTTGGCCTGATCAGCAACATTCTGAATGGAAGCTACTGTTTATAATGGCTCCAGTCTGCTACAACGTCGCCTATCTGCTGTTGTAATGTTCTCTTAAAATTTCAATACAAGCAATTTTGTGCATTTTTCGATGAACTTCTTTTTCATTAAAATAACCATGTAATTCCTATTCACAGTGCACAGTAATAGTTGAATCATTAAATGTGATGCAAAGTTCCACGAATTAGATACTCTTTGCTCTTTTGTGTAGTACTCCACTTTGATTGCAAAATTTCACAGCTTTTAAGAGTGATATGTAACGATTGTCAATAGTCTTGATACCCTACATTAAAAAATTTAAAATCTTTTTTCCTTTACAATTAACCTGATTGTTTCAACTTCTGTGGCTATCTCAGTATAAATAAAAAATAAAGAATTTATTCATTGGTCGCCCTGTATGTATGTACCATGCTCTAATTAAAACAAATGCAAGGTGGGAGGGATATTTGTGGACACGTTTTTCAGTTCATTACACCCCCGAATCATTTATAAAATTATTTTTTATTTCAGATACCGCATTCAAATTAGAATGTTAATACAATAAACAAAAAAGACATGCAGTCATACTTGCTTTAACTACAAATATGATGGTTTTAGAAGTTGTGGGTAGTGAAGGTCATGTCATCCCTCCTTACATTTTTCTACAGGGTCTTAGGGTTACTGGTGCTGGATACATTGATTTTCAAAACACGGTTGTTAAACTCTGGATGGATGAAGTATCTAGTGAAAGGCCATTCATCTTTTAGCAAGACTCAACACATTCTCACAAAGCCATAGTAACCCAAGATTGGTTATTAGAGAATTTTTTGATCGTATGACCCTTAATTTGTGACCCCTAAACTCGCCAGATTTAAGTTCTATATTCTATTACGTGCTAAGCGTAATTGAAAGGGAGACTAATCGACATTCTCGTAGTATCATAGCTTTACTGAAATCCGCCATTGCATATGCGATATTCGAAATGAATATGGACCACTTAATTTCAGCTGGTCAATGATTTCGGACCCGCATAGAAAAAAGAACCTATATTAATTCCAACACGTTTTACCGTTGGNGAGGCCATCACGCTAACCAGTACGCCATGGAGCCCACATAGAAGCAGTCATAGGAACCCAAAGGTGGCTTTATAAAATAATTTGATAAAAAAGTATCATCGAGGATATTTGTACAACTTAGATATAAATAACATTTTTGGCTTAAATATTATTGTTTATTTGACACATATTTAATATTCTCAAATAGCCCCCGCACCCTGTATACACTCGCAAAATCGCTCACAAAATTCTCGAAACAAAGTTCAAAATTAAAAACAGATTTAAACAAATCAAACAATACATATGAGATGTGAAGAGACATCACTAGACTCAGTTAAAAAAATCTGCAGTGCCTCACCTTAAAAGTAGCCACACATTCTCCTTTGGCGATGTTCATCATGTTGACATACATGCGGGAGCGGGACAGCGCGACCACATGGTCGGGGCGGTTGAGGCCAAAGAAAGGCATTTTCTGGTTCATCACCTCCCTCAACTTGATGACCAGCTCTCCAGTATCCAAATTGTAGATGCGCAGCTCGCGGCCACACAACAACAAGCATTGGAATTCGTCGATCATCTGCCGGTTTCAAGTTTTATCAATGATGCGAGAACACAAATGCTTCATCAAAATTAGTTAGTGCAAATTCGTATTTGAAATTCTTCGAGAACTAAGGTGGGTTCGTTAAACAAGTTTAGAAAAGAAGTACAAAGAAATTAAGGTACAAAATTTCTTCGATTTTGGTTGATTCCCTTCGGATTTTGCATTAACATGAATGAGAGAGGCAAAAATACATGCATCCATCTCAATCTAACCGGGGTAACTTGTGTTCTTCCGTGGAGGTATCGAGTGTACTCTTCTGAATACTGCAGTAAACATCTTTTGCTATCTTTTCCTGCATGGGTCATAGATAGGACTGACTCATCCTATACACCGAAACCTCATTGTTAAAATTGTAATGGGTGCCCTTTTGGGATTTTGGAAAGTAGAATTCTCTTTACTAATTAACCTGAGGGACCCAGAAGGGGTTCAAAGGACACGCAATAAGAAATGGTGATTATTTATCGAAAATAACTTTTAACATTAGCATCAGGTAGCTTAACAGGACTTGGTTCTATCTTCAGTAGGGTGTGAAAGAGGTGTGAGTTTTCTTGTCTTTCTTGTAAAATGGAACTTGATAGAAGCAGGAACAATATGGCTTTGGATGTTAAGTAAGAAATTTGCTTACAGAGCCAGCGGTGAGGTCAACAAAGCCTTAAGCTTGGAGAATGCTCCTGGGTCTGAGCACGATCTGCTCTACTCCGATGCTATTTCTCGAGAGAGAAAGCCGCATCCGGCTATCGCATATATCAGAGTCTTACGAAATAACATCAGACGCTAAAATTTTCCCTACTTATTCCAAGTCATGAGGCATGAGTTAGTGGACAGTTAGTGGGAGACAAGAATTTCAGCTATTTCAAAATAGATCCCTAAGGATCTTAGCTCGAATGTCGTCAGCATGATCATTTATAAAATTAATTAGTTACATATATATAAGTGCACCCATTGGCCTACGGAACAGAGACAAAAGGGGACAAAAAAAAACACACACAGTTTAATTATAAACACATTCACTATATTACTTTCACGGAAATTATATTTGCAAAATACATGGAAAGCAGAGACACAAGTTAAGGACGAGAGGCACTGGTTAATTGGTAAGCACAAAGAACACAGAAATACCGCGCGTCTCGCCAACATTCGAATCCGATCACTTATTAAAGTGCTCGCGTTGCACCGCACTGTCCAAAGTCCCGATGACGCAATATTGTCACGGCGATCCATTTGAGCTGCAAGTCTGGCGGCTTAGCGGGTGCTCCTGGCGTAGCAGCTGCGTTGTTATGTAACCTCGATCTGACGTCAAATTCCGCGTGCAATTCTGACGCACGTGAGAGTTCTTGTGATCTTCTTTCACGCTGAAGTGCACCCGACTTGGCCTCCCCGAGGTGTTCTTCCGTTGACCTCGACAATGCTCCATGCTTCTCCAGTGCTAACGTTTATCGGGTGTTGATTACTGCTCCTCTCGAAATGCTGTGATGATTCGGATGAGTTACTCGGTGGCAACCGAAGTTGTTGTAATGCGTTGGTGGGTTGAGCGGCACACAACGGCGGAGTCCGTAGGTGTTATAGTTGTGTCCGAAATACAACTTCTAAAAGACCTTTCAAAATACGGGCCGTGCGCCCCGAAGGGCGCGCCTTGCATTTTCTCAAGGCCCTTCTTTGTGCAGCGACCAAATCGAGTCCACGATGCTACGCTTGAGGATCTCAACTTTCTAACTGACACGCTCTCTTTTTCTTCCCTCTTTCTTGATTGGCGAAATTAAGTTTACTTGTCCTAAAATCTACTTCCGAGTCACGCCCATTTTGACCCAGTTTAACCAATTGTAATTCCCTTGTGTTATTCTTAAGTGTCCGAAGTCCCACCTTCACCTCTCTGCCGGATGCGCTTCTTTTGTTAGTTAAAATTTCGCGGCTAACTATTTGACCACTCTTGAGGTCCTTTCTATAAAGTAATTTCCTTTTAGAAACATAGCCCCCACTTCATTCTGACGTTTTTGGAGATTTATGTGTTGCTCTCCGAACGAAAGCTCTCTACCCGTGAGAAAGTTTATTCGTCAGATATTTAAGTTATTGTGCGCGCTTCCAATTTACTGGCTTTATTACCCCCAAATAAATTATATTCCTAATTTCATCACAGCACTTAAAATAATTCCTAATTCCTCATAAGATATGTCATGAAGTGTAACATGAAAAATTGGAGAACTTCTAATTTTTCCTTTAGAGAAATGATCACACGTATGGAATGAAACTGGAGTATAAACGAATAACGGTCATTGAAATACGTTTAAAATTTAAACAGAGGAACTTATGAAATACCTCTAGTTTTGAACCACACCATTAGAGTCAAGAGAATATTTCACTATTATTACTAGTAATATTATTTTATGCATATTATTATGGAGCGTTCAATTAGGGACTCCCTCCCTCAACAAAAGTCCTTAGATTCATGAAAAACTAAATCGGACCACAAAAACATAAACACAAGCCAAGAATTATAGCACATGATGTCTGCAGACTAATGCATCTGCCAGCTTTACGTAATACCAAACGAAAACGAAGTCGAGCCGTGCGAAAAAAAAATCCCAGAATTAAGCAGAGGCAAAACATTCACAGAGCTTTTGAAATTGAAAGATATAAATAGAATTTGAAGTTTTCAAAGTGACAAACATGCTTTAATTTCAAGTTCATTCAATCCCAGTGCCACAGGATGAAACTCAAGTCCCCATAGTAAAAACATACGTGGGAAGGAAATTCATATTACCACTCAAAAATGGGCTTCGTTTGAAGACGTTCCCTCTTCTATTGGTCATATACTATAGTATACATTTCAGCATTTAAATTTAAAGAGCAGAACCCGCACACAAAAAATTCACTCATTGCTAATAATATTTTTATAATTAATAAAAGTTTAATTTCCATATCTGCACGAAGACTGTCTTTCAAATGTCATGGAGCATCTGAATGAGATAAAAAATTGAAAAATTAAGTAGCCAGATTAACTTTCAAGGACACCGATACACAAGATTTGCTGCACAGCCTGTGCAAAGATAAAAGAAGTAAAAGAGGCAAGTTTTACGTGATCACAAAACTAACATCACAATATGCTCGTCCAACGAAAGGTATTAATTCAATTCGGTAAAACTGGGTAAAAGTAGTTACGTAACCACCGAGTGGTAATTGTTCTTTCAAAATAAAATACATGAAGAGGATAGGCAACGTCAACGAAGCCGCTCCCATATGAGGTTGAGGAACTACATATTCCTCGAGGTGCTGGAAGATAGTCCGCCTCAGCGTCCCTACTCGGGTATCTACTCGTTATTCACGACAGCTCAAGTGAGAGTATCGATGGTATTATTCCTTATCTTGGGACGGGAATACAGACGAGGCCAGAGGCTCAGAAAGTTATTAACGAGTTAAGAGATTTAATAGACATTTACCTCAAATTTTCGCGGCAACTGCAGTCCCTTGAGGGTTCTCACTGGTCTCTTGTTGACAATGTCCCACACGAGCAGTAGTCGCTTCTCCGTGCTTAGGGCTATCATGTGCTGGGGGTTGGAGGGCAGTCTCGAGATTTGATTGATCAGCACCTCGCTCTGGATTATTGGATCTTCTTTCTCCGCCTGTAGCCAGCATGAAGAATGAAAAATAATAATCAGAAGAGGAAATAAAAATTGAAATGAAAAACCTAAGAAATAACTGTAAAGACGACAGCCGAAATGGAACAATGCAACAGCAAGCACAATTGATGAAGCAAAAAATCTACAATAAATGAAACAAACGAACGGAAAAAGTTAGCTACGCTGAAAATGTAAAAGCTTGGAAATAGAGACTACCAGTGACACACATTCAAAATAGGAATATTCTTGAAAAAGTACAGGAAATTCAGGCAGTATTTGTTTCAACGCTTGCGGCCATTAAGGTTCAAGACATAAGATTTGTTTAGCCGTTTGAGGGAATAAGTACAGTTGAGAATATCACAAATTTAAAAACGGAAAGTACAATTCCTTGTATACAGTGGTTCCATAGCAGGAGGGGCTACAGTCAAAAAATGTTTCTAGATCAAAAATGATTCCAGACACAGCATGGTTTTAGACCAATGTAATACTAAATCTAAAAAGGTCCCAGCCCGGCTTCAGAAGTTTATTCCGGGCATTTGCGGCATCAGTTCAGAAAAGAGGACCTACTTGTTTCAAGCCAGACCTTAAAGAGGTCTGGCTTGAAACGACGTCTCAACTCAGAAAGAGGTTTCGACCAAATGTGAGGTAAATGACATAAACTGCCCCACATTAACAGTTGTCGTACATTCCCAAAAGCAATGCTTATCATGTTGATGTACGTGTGGGAGTGGGGCAGCACAACCACGTAGTTGAGCAGTGAAGGCAAACGTACGGCATTTTTGGTTCATAACCTTCAGTTTAACCACAAAAAGGTCTCGACTCAGAAGAGGCATCAATCCAATAGAAGCTATAATCCAAAAGAGGCCAGATCAAAAAAAGTTCCAACATTACAAAATCTTCAACCAAAAATAAAGTTTCACTGAAAAGGATGTATGGGATTTTCATCCATCAGAGGCTGCACGTTACATGAGCAGCTAACACTATTTCTAAGGACTTGCCGACCCACAATTGCTTCAAATAGAACTTAGTAGAACAATTAAGTTTAAAGGGGGAATACTACCACAAAAAACATCGATTAGAGTCTAGGATATTGAATTTTCGATACCAAAAGCTACAATGACAAAACTATTAAAAAACGCCATTGAAATAATTCATTTATAGTGTTCAACGATAAATGACAGTCAATAGCACCGTTTTTAAAACGGTTTTAGCAAGCTGATGTTATAAATGGGTTAGGGTAATTGAGGATCGATCATTTTGACGGCAAACTGTGCATGTTGATGAGAATAAACCTGATGAAATAGTCAAATATTGTTCAACTAATAAAATGAAACTACCTTTAGTTGCAGTTTGAAATGAACTTTCCACTTATATTCCTTAATTTTCTGTGACAGAATTTATCTAGTCATAGATTTTTCAGAACTGTTTATTTGTTTCAAGTATAATAACCTTTCCATGGCAACGAGAAAAACGTTCATCATCGTCGTTGTAAATCAAAGTATAATCTATGAACACTATACTTATGTATTCCAAACCCATTTAGATGAATATCAATGAAAAATACTATTAAAATGTAAAAAAAAATATTATATATATTATACAAATATAAAAATGAAATATCATTCATGAAAATGATATTTCCAGTAGCTTCCCTCCCTTTATCTATTGGAGTAAACTTTCAGTACTTTCTCTGAAAAATTTTCCTTCAGATATCTTTACACCGGCATAGGAGCACATCATCCGTCATTATGGTAACCTAATTTTACAGTTTTTAAGCGCCTTTCAATGAAAAATTAGTATACCAATTAATTGAAACACCGTTCTTATTCAATACTTCTATTTAATTTAAAAATGAACTTGTCAAATAAGGATTACGATTCTTATGTTCGTTATGGCTTCCATGAGTTCCAGTTGAGAATCGCTTCTCTTGATTTGATCTTAATGTAGTGCAGCAGCTATGTAAGCATGAGAACAGCATGAGGAAGTTGATATTTTTCAATACACACGTAAAATCAAAATATCTTCCATCCACTGTCCAACAATACCGTGAGAACAGCACATCTGAAAATTGGCAAATCGTGTACGAAGCTTCCGTTTATCAGATCAGCTCAATTTTTCTAGTTTTTTTGCGAGGAAAAACTGTAATCTCATAATTACAGCCAGGCTGAGAGATATTAACGTAAAGAATATTTAGAAGAGTGTTCCCAGATAGTTAAGACAACACAAAAGTGAGGCACTTAACTCTTCCCAAACTAGCACTTTCGTCTGAGGATATCATAGTTTAAAAATTTAAGACAAATAATGTGAAAATGTTCTCTCAAGAATGGAAGCTTATTATCTACTTAAAAAAGAACTGTAAATAAAATAAAATCCAATAGTATTATATTGGCAACGTGGAACTTCCAATGTACTCAACACCAATGTTAAAAAATTCAGAAAATTTATATTCTTCAAATTCATGCAATGTTTTTAAATGTAAGTGATATACAGGGTAGAGCAGAGAAAACGTTTATTTTTTGAACCGCTAGTACTCGGCGAAGAGAGGGGGTAATGACCTTGAGCGACCGTTGGTAGACTCTTGAGACAATATAATTTAAGTTGCTATGGAGCGTTGGAGCGTAGAGCATCGCGTGTTTGTTGTCAAACAGTTCTTCAAAACCAATAATTCTGTAATTACGGTTCAACGCCTTTTCCGCCGAAATTTAGTGTCGGACGTCTAGATGCGGTCCCAGATCGAAACACTATAGTCCAATGGGTTGCAGTCTTTAGAAGAACTGAATTTGTGATGGAAAAAAAACTGGCCTTCCCGTCCAGTTCTAACTCCAGAATACGTAGAAAGAGTGAGAACAGTAGTTCTTGCTAGTCTGAAACGATCCGCTAGACGACAGGCTGAATCCTGTTACGTCGTTCGCTTCATCGCATCTCCCATGATGATCTTAAATTTTACCCGTACAAAATAATGATTGTCCAGGTGCTAAGTGAAACAGATTTTGCGTAGCGCAGAGAATGTTATCGCATAATGGACGGTATTCTTACGAAAGATGCAGATGTCCCAGTAATCATGAGTGATGAAGCACATTTTTATCTAGACGGTCACGTTAATGTCCAAAACTGTCGGTACTGGGCGTCGGAGAACTCACACGAACTTTACAAAAAAAAACCATAGCGCAAAAGTAACAGAGTGGTGCGGCATCTTCAAGATGGGATGGATGGACCTTACTTTTTAGAAGAGGGAGGAACCGCAATTACTGTGACATCAGAGTGCTACGTTGAAATGTTAAACAACTTACTTCTTCCAGAACTTGAAAGGCGTCGAGTGAACATAAGAGAAATATGGTTCCAACAGGACAGTGCCAAGGCTTACATGGCGAGAGCATTCATGGAAGGGGCTCGACAAATGTTCCAGGACACGTTATTTCAAGATTTGGAGATGTTCATTGGCCCCCTCGCTCACCCGATCTGTCGATATGCGAGTCTTTTTGTGGGGCTACCTGAAATCTGGAGTATACATGAACAAGCCTCGCACAATCGATGACCTAAAGATTTTTCATTATTCAGGAAATTAAAGCTATGCCGATGGAAATTTTGGAGAGAGCAGGGCGTAACTGTCAGAAGAGGATCCAAATTTGTGTCCGGCAAGAAGGACGTCATCCCCAAGACATTATTTCTCGAACCTAATTGAGGTATTTGAGGTAGGTAGATTTTAAAAATACAATTAAAGTACTATTTCTGAATGCATGTTTTTATTATTTCAATCAAACCAGGTTTCAGTTATTCAATATTGAAAAACATGCGTTTGCTCTGTTCTACCCTGTACCAAATTTGAAACAGAAAGAGAGGTTTCAAACTTGTTATCAACAAACTTGGTCCATAAAGAACAACTTGAGATAATTCCATTATGGTCCTTCAACGCTGACCTCCTGAGGCGGCACAAAACATGGCGTGAGGGGCAGGAGGCTGTGGAGGGGCGGCCTGGCGCAGACCGTCAGCAGTTTGCGTAGGTGGCAACATTCAAACGCAGGCAGCGTAGAAATGTGATCGTGGAGTCGCCCATACAGCTGCAAAGTGCGACAGCAAAGTAAAATAACAAATAACTTTTAAGACACAGGCCAACAAGAAAATTGACGTTCACGTTTTTTGTAGCTGATTGAAGACAATTTTGATGGGCTAAATACAAAAATAACAGGTTTTACTCAATCAGGTCATTTTTCCTGGCGCAATCCCAATCATTTGCAGTTCCATAGTGTGGAAATATTCATTGGATGAGTGTTAAGCTTCTTAAGGATGTATTTTCTTTTCCATTGGGTAAAATTATATCATATTTTAAATTAATGAATTTTGAAGAGTTTGTATGCATCAATTTTTAACTTACAAACATATTTTCTTACAGAAGTTTCAAATTTTCATTGTTTGGACAGGCCCGATAAACCATGGCACTGACTGCTATCCTTGAGCTATCGATGGGACTGAGATCAACAGAAAGAACCGGAGCAGCCTCAAGTATCCTAATCTTAGAATGGCGAGGCATCAGGTGGCTCATTGTGATGAAAATCCAGTACCTGTGTTTGGTGAACTTTCTGAAATCAATAACGAAGATTTCTCCAGTGTTGAACGAATGAATTGCATTTGAAACATGTTTTTTATCATATTAACTCATGTTGGATAAAAAAACTGGGGACAATCGGTGTCAAATTAAAAAAATATAATCTATTTAGTGATAACATCGAATTTTTTAAACCAAAACAAAATCCACCTTGATCCAGAGGAACTAAAGTAATTTTCCGTGCTTCAAACTCGTCTTAAATATTAAAAAAATATATAATTCTAACAAATTGTAATTGCAGTTTTCAAAACAAATTTGCACGCACTGAAAAAAAAGTAATAAAAGTAAAAGTAAAATTCACTTGACATTTGTTAAAACTCAAGTGGCATGTATGACCAGGTATTAATTCACCTGGCACAGCCCAACGTACTAGTACTAAGCCATTTTGAAGAAATCGTTCTGATTATGTACAGTATAACAAGTTTGAAGGGAACTGATAACTACTCGCTCAAATGTAATTCAATCCAATAATTTTTGGTACATTCATAGAAAGTCCCGGCAATTCAAATTCAAATACCAATTTTAAATCGATTCATTGACATTTGACGATTCATTAGTCAAAAACTTTTCTGCGACTTTCTAGGAGTGAGGTCGAGTAAGTTATAAAATTTGTTGATGCGTAGCGCATCAGACTTGTTCTGTCAAGATGTCTTGAACATTTTTGATACTGCAGCATTACTTCGAAATAGGACTTTTTGATGAAACTCCTTTCCTACAATCATTTATCGATGCGCTATATGCATGGAGCTGTGATGATAAAGAGGTAGTTAGGAGAAGATGAATTATACATCGTTGGGAAAGAGGTTTGAAAAGATTTAGATCGGTGCAGAATGAACATACTTTCACAAAATATGAAGTAATGTTA
>VOMN01062133.1:0-23182 GCA_014899125.1 Orchestia grillus
GGACAAATCCCACTAAAATCCCACTGACGGTCCCCTTAATGGTGCGCATTTCAGTAAACCTAAAGTCGGAACTTACTTTTTGGCGCTGAAGTAGCGCATCATTTGGATATACAGTATATATAACAAAATGGATACGTAAAACGTCTAAATGATAAATTTTATTTACCTTGTTAGATGTATTATAATATATGTTTATACTATAGGCTTGTTTAAGTATTAAATACGTATTAAAATAGTATATGTTATATAACGTATATAAAACAAAATATCTATTATATTTTACAACATGAATTACATTTGTTTTAAAACGTGATATATAATACCGACATGTCCACTCGTGAGTTGTTAAATTGTGTCTCATGGTAATTTTACAAAAACAAGCGTCACCCAGAGTAAGTTTTTTCATACTGTATTAGCACTCATGAAAATTTAGTCATACCACTATGTTAAATCTTTTACGCTGGTAAAAATTGCATATGAGAAATTTAAACAATTTAGGTGCGAAAAAGGATGATAACATCACTACTGCCACAATTTCACATATGCTGAATCAAATTATTTTTCAAATCAATCAGCATATAATTCATCCTGACAATGAACGAACTTTTTTATCCTTCCGCTCAATTTCAGGCAATAATCTCAAAGAGGCAAAAAAATTAATTACAGTGAACACCTACTGAGAAAAATGTGAATTTCAAAGTAGAATCCATTCATTTTGTTCATTGCCATCTACAATGGGATCTACAAAGGTCTCTCTTCGGACCAAAGTCAAGTCGCATTTTTCAGGAGCAGCACTCATTCACCAATGAGCTTAATGATCTCTGGCGTCACTCTCAGCCACTTTAACGGCGGTGCGGTCGTCCTGAGAGCCTTAAATGCGCCCTTTTTTCTACCCACAAGCGGCTTAACTGCCGAGCAAAAACATTCATCGCCCTCACAAACTCACCAACTTTCGCGACGAAAAATCCTATAAATCAAATGTGCGGTTTGCGACTGCGAGAACTGATTGCTACTGATGAACTCGGAATCACTATAGCAAATTACGTCTGAGAAATTTGGCAAATTTTTTTAATGAAAATCTTGTACATCAAGTGTACATTTCAGGAATAAGAACACTGATAATATTCTTCATCACCTCTAACTCACCATTATAAAGTACATCTCAAAAAAAATCTCTGAAAGAAAGAAACTTCGGGTAAACATTATGAATTGGAGCTGTCCTTTCTATCGTAAAATTTTTGATAACCTAAAGTATCAATTGAACAAATTATAGTCATGAGTTAATTCTTACTACACTAAGATCAGTCTGATTGACCCCAAAATTTCCCTCCTAAAGCTCGGATGGAGTACTTCGGTATGTGAAGTGATGCTGACAAATTAGAGATACAAGTTGCTAGAAAGACAACAATAATTTGCATGTTTAGAATTTTTCCCATAAAACTTGATTTGAGATTAACATGATCTTGATTAACTTAAGAAAAGATAAAAGATTAAGATATGTAACTTCTAAAGCATGATTTGATTAACTTGAAAGTCGTTTGCATGCGTGCTGCAAACAGTGGATGGACGCTCTACCGTTCATCAAGACTGCAATTAGTTCTCGTTTTGTAATACGTTCGATAGTAAAACATCCATAGGTAAAACTTACTTTGAATTTAGAGCCTAACGAAGAGCTAACTTTGTTAAGGTAAATAGGGCTTAATTCTTGCAAAAACTGGGTTGAAAACTGGTATTTTTACAGTTAAATTTTAGCAGGTCACAGTTTCCGCCTTCGGATCCGTGAATTAAGCAGTTTCCTTAACTTACACATTTCGCAGTATTTGTTCCAACTTTAAAATTTCTTACTTTTTTACGATCAAGTGTGTTCTACTGAGCAATATCTTGCCTCCTTTGGAGGCAACAATTTAGAAGCGGACCCCGTTTTCGCAAGATTTGAACACAACGGAAAAGAGCGGGCCATTATACAGCGCGAAATTGATGCAGACGGAGGAGGGTAAGTCACATCAGAAGCAGCGCCACGAAATGTAATAAAAGCTGCATCGAGTTCTATTTCTTCTGCTACGTGGTTAAGGAAATTGAAAGATTCAATAGTCAATTCCAGGTTGCCAAATGCCCCTTACATTACAATAATGAAATTCAGTTACATTCGATAATTAATTTTTATATGTCCAATTTCCACTGATACATATTGCGTACTTACATTGTTGTATTTACATTTCTCTTTTTCGATTATTTCAGGCCCAAATTTAATTCGCTACTTATATAAAGTGATGTTAAGAATTGATTACCTATAAAATAACGATATTTAATTTTGATATTGAATGTCAGCATTGCGAAAACCAGGCTGAAAAATCAGCCAGTATTGATTACTCAGATTAAATTTACACGAGGCAGTTCTCCTTTTAAACATTTTTTGAGAAGGATTACAATGGCTTACTGACGTAGGCCTCTGTGTATATCAGCGTACCATGTGTGAAAGTCTTGAATATCGATCATTGTTGCCGATAATGAAGTGTGAAGTCTAAAAATATACAAAAACTTATCGCGTCTTTGTAGGAAACAGAAAACATTCATTCAGTCCCTGTTTAAATCCTCTGTCTTTGATAGGACAGCCAAGGTTAGGCCGAGTCAACTGATAGTTAACTTTACCTCATTCAAAAATATATATAGAACAGACGTTCTAATCTTATTCACTTCATTTTTTACCCATATTTCGTAGTTTTTCTGCCAAGAAAGAGAATCATATGACAGGAGCTTTTGTCATGTCTCTGACAGGACACTCGGTCTGGCCTGCTACTTTCAGGAGCTCATCAGCTCAGTGCTTTCCAGCATGTAAGTAAATGCAAAGGTGACAGTTTAAATATGGGACTGCAATTTGAAAATACCAGCGACGAAATAAAAGAGATGCGAATCTGTTTTTTTATCCGGCTGAAGTTACCTACATTCGTCATTTTCTTACAAATTCGTTCGCAAATTTCATGAATTTCACCATCAAATTTCATGCTTCCATAATTATGTTCATTAACGTTAATTTACTGATACACGAAGAGAAAAACCATAAAATGAGCTGCATCTTTTCCTCCTGATTCTTACAATTTTGTGGGACAGAAACGCTGATAAAAAATATTCCCAGTGTTTCAGCGAAGGCATTGACAGCCTAAAGACTAAATCATTGGAATTCAAGCCGCCAGAAAATAAAAAAAAATTCAATTTTTCCAATTGGGAGCAGCCTTCAGCTGGGAGCAAAATGTGTTAAATTTTTTCGCATTGCAGGATTTAGCGGCGAGTAAATTGATTATCATCTTTTGTGGATCGCGAATTCATTTTAAAAATCTTTCAAAAGAATAATTTTTTTCCTGACGCAGTTACACATATTTTACTGCCTAAGATAATCGATTTAATCAAATTTAGGCGAATAACATTCATTTAACAGTTACTTAAAACTTAGTGCAGCAAAGATTTCATAATACATTCCTAACTTTCGCTTGGTGTTAATTTTATTAATCTGAACAGTAAGTCTGCTGTTGTTCAAAGGGATGATGATACTTTTCATTCTTTAGTTTGACCTTTCCCATAATTTTCATCCATGTCCATAAGCGATGAAAAATCCAGAGTGGAGCATCCTTACTGCCATGTGTGGTATGAGTTTGTCTAGCTCAGGTCCACCTGATAATATTTCAGTAAATAAATCTACGAATGCATAATTCACCTACAACAGGCTGTACTCGTAAACGCATAAACGACGTAAAGTTCTCCTAAATTAGACCCATTCCCATCAATAACCTTGATGCAAGCAGTTGTTCTTCAATGAAACTTTGATAACTTAAGGAAGCGCTTCCAAAAATCCAGTGAAACTTTGATAATATAAATTCTTTGCAAACCTTGCACCAGCTTCTCTCAAAATGCTCAGTTTGAAAATGTTCTTGTCACCCACCGAGGTCTCAGATGTTGAGCGCTTCACCAGAAAACCAGGAAAATTAAAAAAATTTCATAAGAATATATTGACGTGCGATGCATAACATTTTCCTACCTCCTCAACTATGTTCGATGCATTCTCTTCAATAGACTGTTCTATCAACAGGCTGGATTTAGTTTAAGAATACATTTATAAACTTTGAAAGATATTACTTAGTTTATTTTTCCTTTTCATTCTTAAATATTTTGCATAGTAGTCTACGCACACAATCGATGTGGTAGTATTTATAATTTCTTTACATCAGTGAATTGTATTTTCACACACTCGCTGACGATCATTATCAAGTATAGTGGTTATTTTGTAATTTGAAATTTGATGAGAGCGATTGTGCATGTGGTAACAGCCGCATGCAAAACACGTTCTTGATATCTGTTTTGTACAGCTCTCACATTTTCTGGGCTATTTCATCGGGTAATATTCCCCAGAGTTTAATAAGAATGATGCTTGAACTGTAATTCAATTTGACAGCAAGAAAATTTATTTCGTTAAGTTATATAACTCAAAAAATTTCAGAATCACTCACTTCGGTACTCGCCAACAAGCAAGTGAAAGAGCGTTGGTCTGCATGGCAAGTGCAATTTAGGAGCAATGAAAACCACACCCGCAAATTATAAAAATGAACCCATAACGGGTAACTGATGACGTGACTCCTTGATAAGAGAGTTCCTTGCACTTGCTGTAACAGAAACACGGTGTACCTTACACCTCTTTAAGGGCCTGTGACATTAATGGAGGACGTCAAATGATCCAATGTAGTGATAAATTCTTATTAAAAGTATATCGTTAAAAACTAAGATGGCTAAGCGTACAAGCGCATAAAGTATAACGACCTCATGCTCAATTACATTGAACATGTAATGGGATCCTGGCTGTTCGTACATTCAAAAATAGTTGGCTGTTCGTAGGGTCAATTAAGGTTGCCTCATTAAGCTTCACCGTGTGACATCCATTTAGTTAAATGGAATCCTGGTTTCAACCATGACAGCTGCTGTGCGGCATCTGGGCTATGAAATTCTGAGCATTTAAAACTCAACTCCACTGTCTTTGTTATATGACACAACTGCTCCATAAATTTCACATTTTTTTTAAAACGTTGACATATAATTGTACACAAAATAAGGAGCAAGCCGAATTCCGTTATTCTGTAGAATTAAGCTCAACTGGGCAATCCAAGCGTAGTGCATCGTTACTCAATTCGCCCAGTCCCAAGTTTTGTGCCTAATTTGAGGAACAAATGTCGCCCAAAAGTATTTGGAGCTGTGGTGGCGTAGGGCGCCGCTCCAGGGAAGAGGAAAGTCACTCAGGAGACACACTCGAAATGGCCACGCCGTCACTCCCAATGAAGCTCTTAAATCTCTTAAGGATCGCTAGGTCCGACGGCAGTGGCTTGGATCTGTGCGTAATCTTCGAGGGATCCTCCTTAAGGGAAGCACTGATCGATCTCTTGGCTCTTGGTATTCAGGAGGATCCCGAGAAATAATCCTCGAGCCACCGACTGCGCAGGACTTGGTCTCCGAGACTCCTTTGGCTCCCATCAGGATAATAACTCTTTGCGTTGCACTTAATCCCAGGGGCCTACTCTTGAATCTCTTTGGTGATGTTGTAAAGTTTTTTTCGTTAATCATATTTTAGGAAGAAAGGTTATAGTACAGTGCAAGGATATGAGTGCATCCACAGCTCTATTTATGGTCTATTTGGAAATTTCCAGCTCTGGTTAAAGGGTGAAGAATACAGGTAGCTCAGAGAGCATACATTTACAGGAAAATTTTCACACAAATAAACAAAATTTAGTAACAACCAGAAAACCGACTTAGAAAAACAGTGCATGTGACGGAAGTATTTGACCAAAACTAAAAGGTCTTTAGTATTTAGTAACGTGACCTGCTTTTACGATAATAACATGGAAGGTTTTGTTGTAACTGTAAATAAACTATTGACCTTAGTGGTATCTTACTCCATTCTTGCGTGCAGATGATCCTCAAATCAGCAAAGTTCTCAGGACAGCTTTTGTTCACAGCAATTGTAAATATTAGGCGCAAATTTCAATGGGATTGAGGTCAGGCGATTGGCTACGCCACGGGAAGGTACTTATTTTCTTATTATAGGAAACCATTCTTTTGTTTATTGCGCTGTATTTTTTTAGGTCATTGTCTTGGTGAAAGATCCACTTAGGCCGGCGGTAGAATTTTCATGCGTTCGTAAGTAGCTTCTGCTCCAGTATCTGCCTGTACATGGAACTATCCATTTTTTCATCGATGATGTTGAGTTCTCCAGCATCAGGAACAGTACAACAGCCCTACAACAAGGTTCTGCCTCCTGCATGCTGGCAGTGTTTGTATTTTGGATATTATAGGCAGATTCTGTTTTCCTCCACGCATGCCAAGCGAAGTTTCGGCCGAAAAATTCAATTTTGCTTTCATTAAGCCGTACAACCTGTTTCCAAAACTCAATAGCTTTTTCAAGACGGACCGTGCCAAACATTAAGCCGTTCTTCACATGTATAGCTGTAAGATGAGGATTTCAGGGTGAACTAAGGGCCTGTAGACCACCTCGGTGCAATTCTCTAGCGATCGTTTTCCGACTGACTTGAACTTTTTATAGCTCCAGTTCGTTATGAAGGCTGCACTTTCAAAGCTTCTGAATGCTGCACAAAGAGTTTGTTATCAAGATTTTGAAATTGTGCTATAAAATTACAAGGATTTAACATGATATCAATTTTGGTCAAATACTTTGTCAATGCGGGATGGCGCACGCAGACAAGCAATTCACGACGCGCACTGCATGCTTCATCCCAGGTGCATGACGGAGCCGGTACTGACGAGATGGATCTCAATCTCCAGCGCCATGGGCACCTACCCCACAGAACCGGCCCGCTTCTTACGGTATCAACTCCAAAATTACTTCTGCCCGGTGGAACTGTCACTCTAAAGGGAACAACATGCTTTTTAATTAAATAAACGAAAATTTGCTTAAACAGCGGTTCATATTCATGTACTCGTGTGCAAGTCACACAAGTTTTGAACAAAGCAATAAGTATTGCAGACCTGACTGAATAATTTCTAACAGTAGAACTGGTATATCCCTGGAAAATTACATCATTTTTTTTAATTTGCTATCTCTGGCAAATATTTCATATGTGAAACATCATCTCAGTAAAAGAATTTAAAATATTTGATCAGTAAGAAGAAAATGTCCGTAAATTATTTTTTGTTAGGGATTTCCTTCCCAACACTTGTTCTTTGGCTACTCGTTGTATCCAAACTCATCTCAATAAATATTTTCAAAAATTCGCATGCATCACAACTAACGTTTTCCCCAATGTACGTGTTTGCGGTTCGGGAAAAGCAAAAAGTGGAGCACCGAATTTTTCGAATCCGATTTTTCCAGAAGAGTTCTATCGAATCTTTTCGCATAGGACGTCCACGTCGTTCGCCGGCCATTTTTGCTCTAACATCAGCAGCACCACAGCGACAGAATCCATACGAGCTTCGGACGCTGGATACTCGCATTTTAGAGTTTAATTGCCGCGCTCCGAGTTTTATTTCAAACTTTGAAACGTACCCGCGCTTGGAAAAGAATTTTCATTGAGCTGCTCTGTGCTGCTGTTGCGTAAGGGATCTCAGACTGCTACGAAACACCTAAAATGCAGGCAAATTTTTACCATCATCAGCTAAATAGCGTATACAAATTTACGTATGCAAATGCTTTTACGCATCAAGGTGATCAAAAGAGTTTTAGCAAACAAAAGCAAAAGATTTATATTCTCGATTTTATGCTGGTTCACAGTGGAGAAGTTAAAACCACAGAAACGGAATGGAATGATGTAGCGTTGTGTGTAGGAATAATGGAATGATGTAGCGTTGTGTGTAGGAATAATGGAATTATGTAGCGTTGTGTGTGGGAATAATGGAATGATGTAGCGTTGTGTGTAGGAATAATGGAATGATGTAGCATTGTGTGTAGGAATAATGAAATGATGAAGCGTTGTGTGAAGGAATAATTAATTGTCAGCTCGCGTTTATAGAACAAACCGCTGTCTTTACGACCTGAGGTTTCCTTATGTTCTTCCATCAAATTTGAGGGTAGGAGATATTTTTAAGACACGACCAAGTCAGGTCGACATAATTGCTACTGGAAGTCCTCATCTTTTTTTTGCGTTACCTAGAAGATGGTACAATGCATCCAGTTGAAATTTAAAAACTTTGGATTGCATAACAAAACGTTGTGATATCGTATTCTGTACGAGTGCATCCATTCGTCCAATTTCCTGATGCATTACTGATTACACAGCATGTCATTTCTGCGTGAAAGTGGAGCGCCTGAAAAATAAAAACTATCGTTGATTTAGGCGTGGTTGTTGTTGACTCCATTAATGCAATCATACTCGGTATTTTCAAGCGTACGTTTGGACACTGTAAATGCGTTCGAACCGATTTCACAGAAGGCTTTCAGATGAAGGAGATAGCATTGCAAAATGAGAAAAATCTTTGTATATTTCAGATTATTTCTAGTTTCTACTCGTGGAAGTAAAGTTATAAATATTTCCGTACGTATTGATTGAAACACGCACAATTAAATGAAGCTTCACTACATGAGTTCCCCAGCACCCATGTTTGTATTGTTTTTGGCACAAAGAACACACTCGTTAAAAGCTCATCAAAGTTAAATGTTGAGTTGTTTGCTCTCAGATTCACGTCCACACGAAAGAGGGTGAAATTGGCATAGCTATCCGCAGAACACCGCTCCAATTTTGCGTCTGACACAGTCACCATCGACACGCAGTCCGATCTAACTTCTCTGCATGCTGCACGCTTCAGGTGCTACCATCAGATATTCCTAGATTATGTCGTGAACAGTAATTCTATTCTCTCAATATTCTAAAAAATACTGCAACAACGGAATTGTATAGTACGAGAAGCAATAGTAAACATGTAGGAATATCAGTTCAGTTTCATTGAGCCAGCATCATTCAGAGTGCAGTGTTGCACTGGCCACCGTGTCATTGATTATTTTTTTCTCAAGTCGTGCTAACGAAGCCCGAATGCTTGAACAATCCATGTATACTACTACACTTACATTTACTTTTGCTTCATAATTTGTATAAGTAAATGTTTTACCCAGCTTACTTAGTATTCTCGGTCGTGCTTCACTAAAGCGAGAAACTCTTCATGGCTAGCACTCAATAATATGTTATGATAAGATAATTACAAAGCCCAAGCCTAACTTCTCTAGTTTGGATCAAAGCGAAGCTTCATCAATGCATTACTTAATTCAATCTATATTTATCCAGTTCATTTGACCGTCAAGACAAAAGCCTTTGTTCACCGGCTGTAGTGCAATTACACACTGTAACACTGATTAAATTGTAATTCTGTTCGATATCTCTTGCATCTCTGTATGATGTCTATGGCATTCACTAGGAACAATTGATATTGGAGGGGTAAAATAAACTGTACATATAGATGTGTTTCCATTCATATCATTGGCACACTCCCTCTAATTCCACTAAGCAAATTGGATCATTCGAAATTAATATACATAAAACAATAGGAAAGTTGAAGTTGTATTATTATATTTTTCATCTTTTTAGAGCCCCGCAAGGGACATAGTGTAGGCATTTGGGTAAGGTTATATAGGTTTATTTATCATTATGCTAAGGGGACCGGCATCCCCACGTGGACACGTTTAGGTTACCTTGGCTATAGCTAGGCCTTCAGACTTTTGTCTTCTGTGCCCACTTTGTTATTTTCCATGGCAATGTCTTTGCTGCTTCTTCCTTATTGGTTCTTCTTATTCCTACTTAGCGCGTTGTTTCTACGAGCAAGGAATCCAGTGAGTGAACACAACTGGCATATATTCTATGTACGCACCTGTGCATATATTCAATGTACGCACCTGTGTATATATTCTACGTACGCACCTGTGAATATGTTCTACGTACGCACCTGCGCATATATTCTACGTGCGCACCTGTGCATATATTCTACGTACGCACATGTGCATATATTCTGCGTACGCACCTCTACATATATCCTACGTGCGCACCTGTGCATATATTCTTCATTTTCTGCAGTTCATGATAAACGCTGCCAATTTTTTGCTCTCTTGAGATCGCCTTTGATGTTGCTAGAAGCCCTTCAACTGATTAACAAATAATACTTAACTTTTTAGATGGGAGAGAATTTTCCCGATAAACTAACTAACTAGAAAGCAAAGCAAATAACTTGTCCCAGTTAATTTTGGATTCACAGATAAAAACGTAGGGGCAGACAAACGAATGAGGAGGCTGATCTAGCTCTCCCTATGTACGGTAACGATCCCCCCCCACACGATGTTCAGCGATCCTCTGTCCTGAGGTATGGCTGGTGGAACCGACGTACTTCGATGCATATCGTGCACAATTATATTCACAAGGAAGAGAGCAGCGCATCGCAGCAGGAAATATCTCCTTATAATTAAAAAAGAATTTCATGCAAAATTTATCAAGTAAAATTACGCGTATATTTGTAAATTGGTATCTTAATTTGTGGTCGCTAAACATTTCCGCTTCTTTTTAAACTTTTACCACTGAGCGCCGAATTATGGATGGGAGAAAAACAATTTGTTTAAAGAAGCAGGCGACACAAGAAAACTTTTGTAATTAGTGGACAAATATTTCTTAATCTGAAAATCTAATAAAGTCATATGATGTCCATCATTGGAAAAAACTTTTTCGGTATCTCAAACTCAGCAAAATGGAAATTAAAAAGAAAAAATCAGGTAGTCACAACTTAAAAAATTTCGATGAGGTTTAAAACTAATGAAAAAGTACAAAAAGTAAGGAAGCTCAAACTTAATCCTGAGACTCTAAAACTGTCTCTTTTCGGAACACTGACGTCTGAAAACTGTTATCCACCTTTCTAACCAAAAAAGTCAAAGAAAGAAATATTACCATTTGTTTACCTACCATAGTAAATTTGATCGGATCATGGTTTGAATTTACATAATCAAGAAATAGACGCGCATGTGACTTTTCTTGAACACCAAAAACATATCACTCACCTTACATCTTCGACTGGAGATTCGTCCTACAAAGGTTTCCCTGAGAGCATCTAATAATATCAGCAAAGGTCGGCCTCCTGAGGCGAGCCAAGCCATTTCACGGCCCTCCAGCCGATGACAATGGAAACCGTCAAACATGAGCAATAATTTAAGCGCTGATAACTCTAAAGTAATCTACATAAAATGGAAAATCGTTCAGCCTGAATATTTGCTGATACAGAAGTACATAAATAAGGTTGACAGCTATCTATTGTTTCCAAGAGAAATGTAAGTAAAGAGGCTCTCATCATCATTGGAAACAATAAAAAAAAAATTTGCATTGTTAGTATATCATAGAATTAAACTTGACTCTTTTAAATCGTCCTCGCTTGATTTCAACTGATTTTAATTGGCTCTATAGTGAGATATAGATACTGAATTTTTTTTATCAACAATGGCCATCCTTTGATCCCATTAGATTCTCAAATCAATAATATTCTGTCCAGCGAATACAACAGTTCTCATACGTCGGCTGTTTCTCAAAACAAATTGTGTATCTTCTCACCGCATTACGGCACTCAGTCCGAAAAGCTTGAAAAGAACTAAAAACCATCTGTGGTCACGCATAACGATAATGACTTCCATTTCATTTTAGTTAAGAATTGTTGTGATAAATCATTCTTTAAATATATGGAAAAATGTCATTTGCTATTCGCTTCACAGTTGCTTATGAATATAGTTGTGCACGTTGATCATCGCAGTACGCCAGTGCCACCGGCCGCACGTTAGGGCAGAGGATTGCAGAACATTGGACCGTTAGTTATCACACAAATGCTTCTCTCAGCCTCCGCCTTCCTCTATCCACACTTAAGCTTTTAACTGTGATTCTGAAATCACCTGTCACGACTTCTAAATGTCAGGGTAGGAATCTAGGATAGTTTTGCCGACACTCAAATTTCGAGATTTGTTTTTTAAAAAACCTGTTCTCATTGAAACGCTGCGTTTATTTTCTTTAATAATTTCCAATCAATCGATAAAACTTTAGTTTATGTAAGTCTTGTGCACGTATTTTAATAAGCGTAGTTTGTTTATCTCGTCAGATGATGAGATCTATCTGAAAATGGTCGTATAAATCTTTAGAATTTCATTCTTCTCTTTTATTTCCAATTAACACAAGGCTCGCGAAATTGAGCATGTATTGCAGCCGTATGGATATTTTAACAATTTTCTCAAGACGAACATAAAATAAATTTTTGGGTTTCAAAATCAATCACAACTTTCATTCTCTATTCGTGTATCAACTGATAATAAAAGCAGTAAAATGTGAGCAAAAGTAAATACAACTATGCACATTTCTCCTCCAGCAAAAATAGTTCCAACTTTGTTTGAGGAATACAACAATTCGTAGACAATGTTTAAACAAATTAAAGTGCTGTATTGACGTGTTCTGAAATCAAATTTCTTCATAAGCTACTCGGACAAAATATTAGACACCTACCAGTAATACGGTGAGCTCCATGGACATCAAAAATAGCGGCAATTCTGCGCCGTACTGCGTTTACAAGGGCCCTATTGTGCACCTAGTTTATTTTAAACTACTCTTGCATCAACTGATCTCGTATTAGTGCGGCCACAGTACCGGGACCATATTCTCGGCGTCTAACTTTTCGTTCGAAGTGGTACCACAAATTTAGTTGTGGTATCAGTTCGGGAACTTGGGACTTAGTTGGTCAGTCTAAATGTCTAATTTATCCTGAATGACTGTCATTCGAATTATTGACAGTTCTAAGCCGATGCACCCGGCAGTTTTCTTCCAAAAAGAAAGGTAAAGCAGCATGCCTGTCTTCATTGAGATATTTTGCAAATGGCAAAATATCTAGCAGCTCAATGTAGCCATACTGGATCAGTTTGACGTATACCTCAGCTGAAGGACCAGCTTCTGTGTAGTTGGAACCGCCTCAGAATATGAAGGACCCTTCTCCTCCTCCATGACAGACCCTCGAAAAACAATAGGTGACTGATTTTTTGTTCTTGGAGCATATTTAAAACTTTCCAACAACCAAAGTGTAAAACATTGAGTCACAAGAAGCACACACGACAACACGGTTTACTAACTCATTAGAGTCGTCTATCTACCCCGATAATTTCATGATTGGGTTATGTAACTGCACGGCCCAGTTTTTGCCAAGATTACGATCATTTTTTTGCCCACTGGTGCACCAAAATTCAATAAGAAAATGATTACAGCAATGATGTCAAAGTAATTTTTTAGAAGTGCAAGACAACTTACATTCATGCTTATAATTTGGCAACTTGACATTATTAAAACTGAAAATCCGAAAACAATTTTTACAATATTATTTCGGAAATGGTTGCATGAAAACCACGGGATTACTCACGGCTTCAACTGATTGGCCTTAAAATACGAGAATGTAAAGTAAGAGTTTGCAGAATACGAGTACGTAGAATATGTATTTGTAAAATGCATAACCCATATGGTTTTCTTTGATGTAATTCTAAGAAATGTAAAATTTCTACCAATGTTTATCATAGAAAGAACGAGAGAAAACACGAGCACCAAATTTTGAAAAAGTAAAGGAAAATATTGAGCTCGAAAAATGAGCAATGAATCGTCAGTGATTAAGGCACGTTAAGTATTTAGACAAAGGCCGAAATCCATTTAGAAATTACATAAAGCAAAATTTATTTCGCGATCCTAATTTTTTATTTCGCCTCGTGTTCTGGCCAGTCATCTACACGCCTTTAACTTTAGCCAATCATCTCCCGCAGACCTTGAACTTCAACCAGTCATCTTGAGCAATCGCTAAACTTAAATTCACAAGGGACGTAAATCATCTTGGGACGTCACCGAACTTCAGCCAGACTTTGAATTTCAGCCAATCATCTTGGACAGCAGCGGAACTTTAGCTAATCATCTCCTAGAGACCGTGAACTTCAGCAAATTATTTTGTCAAATCTCAGAAGTTTTGCAAGTCATCTCAAGTAGTTGCTGAACTTTAGGCAATGATTTCGTGTTGTCGCTTTCAACAATCAATTTTTCGTGTAGTCCTTGAACTTCAGCCAATAATTTCGAGCACGACTCGAGGGTAAAGTACAATCAAGATTCAAGGGTACACACAATTTGATGCAGTGTTTAGAGGCTATGATCACATACTTCTACACTAAATTAAATTTATTGGTGTGTTCCCAAATAAAACTCCCAAAACCTTGAAAATGCACGTGGGCAGCCGTCGTACACCGTACGTACGCTAGATTTGCACATCTGTTATATAATCGAATGAATGGGTTCTCCCTCACGTGAAGTTATTTTACAGGCTCATGATATTGTGTTATAGATCCTAAAATTACCCGCCCATACTCGCCAATGCTCATGGCTATACGTTAATTTCCCTTGAAATATGAAGTTGGGGCACATTCTTGCCTTACAGTACGAGCGTTGAATCAAATGAACACATAAAACAAAACCTAAAATCCCCAGAAATTACTATTCATGGATAGGACTGTGAAGAAAACTAGGGCTGCAGAAACCAAAAACTCGACAGCCACAAAAACTTATTGGCAACACATGAACATGTGCAAATGACGAAAACGTACCTCCTGTGAAGAGGAACCTCTACTCACGAGACACAGCTCTCTCAATATTCGAAGCATCGCTCCACCAAATTACACGAGCCATTACTGAACGAAACCACTCTTAGCGGCACCCGAGGGGGTAGCAGCTCTCCAGGGTATTTTGGGCCAACTGCCACCCGTAAAGTTTCCGGAGCAGAACATTCCTATCAAGGAAATGTAACTGGACCCGGCGTGCGCAAACCGTCGGGTGTTGCGGTATGTTCCACGAGCTTTTGAACTAGTGAACACCAGTGCAGCAGTTCTATTGTTGAAAGTATTTATGAAAACATGAACGAGTGAACACCAGTTCAGCAGTTCTGTTGTTGAAAGTATTTATGAAAACGTAAACGAGTGAACTCCAGTTCAGTAGTTCTGTTGTTGAAAGTATTTATGAAAACGTAAACGAGTGAACTCCAGTTCAGCAGTTCCGTTGTTGAAAGTATTTATGAAAACATGAACGAGTGAACACCAGTGCAGCAGCTCTATTGTTGAAAGTATTTATGAAAGCATGAACGAGTGAACACCAGTTCAGCAGTTCTGTTGTTGAAAGTATTTATGAAAACATGAACGAGCTTTTGAGAGAGTGAACACCAGTTCAGTAATTCAGTTGCTGAATTGAATTATGAAAATAACCCAAACAATATAGCCAAACCAAGGTGGGCAAAAGCATCCTTTGTAGTGACTTCATGTTTTTTTTAAATTAGAGCTTTGGAGTGACAACACTCATCTTCAGTATTGGTGACGGTAAGCTCACGATTTGAGGCATCGCCCATAAAAACACTACCAGAGTAGGACAAAAAATAGATCAAAGTTAAAATACTAAGTGGGACTTACATTTTAGTATCGTTCGACGTGGGTTTGGCGTGGTGAATTACAATACAAAAATACTTTTTAGTCCTAATCTAGTATTGTGTTTTTACCGGTATCTCAAATCGTGTGTTTATCTTTACAGATGCTGAAGGTGAGTGTTGTCGCTCGAAAGCTCTATTTACAATCATCTAGATTTACATCTAGTTTTACATCTAGTTTTACATCTAGTTTTACATCTAGTTTTACATCTAGTTTTTACAAAGGATGTTTTTGCCCACCTTGGTTTTGCTATTTTATGTAAATCGCGCTCTCCCAAAAGTAAGCTAACTCGATGTAATTTATCATGAACATATGTAATGAAGTAAAGTTGCCTTTGTCAGAAGTGACCTTAGCATAGTACCCTTGCACTTAAATATTACGAACGTATTATACAAGCATTTATGGACCATCAATCGGTTCCATACTGACGTCTTCTCCGTTAATGTTCGCTCCTAAAGTGCTGATGGCACAGTGCACATACGCTGCCTGCACGAAATGATTTTGACCAGATTGTATTGGTTCCCATGTTCTCTAGGCTCTTTCAGCATGATGCTCATTTGAAAGTTAGACTTAAGTTTTTCAATCGATTAAATATTGGCGATCTAGTGGAAAGGTGTACCAACTTTTCCTTATGAGTTTTTATCGTCCATGTGCATTTCATTAAGAAGCACAAAATATTGAGTGTTCTGATTCCAACTTACGAAGATTCTGCGCGGGTTTGACAACAGTGGGCTAACAAACTCTGAAACAGATCCGATTCGATATAGTAATTTTGCGGATATCGTCACTGATTCTATTAATCTGAAAGGGAATAGAAGAGAAAGAAAACTTTCAAGTATTATGTTCCTCTACTTGATGCATACGTGGACCACATATTTTGAGATAATTTATCATCTACGTTCATTTCTGAGAGCCTGGACAGCGCTGTGGTGTTCCTCAGCAGGCAGTGCTCCAGTGGCCCTTGGAATCGCTTGACTCATTTTCAACTGCCTCTTGGAGTCGATGGAGAAATTAAGCTCCTGGTACGTTGTTTCTGTTGCTCTTCTTCCCTATCCGTGCATTGTTTTATTGTAAAAATAATTTGATAAAGCAGACTGCACCGTACTTTTAGCTCTCAAAAAACATTTTTCAGCTGCAGAGTTTAAGGTTGGCCTAGTTTTGTAAAGCTTGCGACCAGGCAGCGTTAGGTCATCTGCGGTGAATTGAAAATGTTTCCCTGTCATCAAAACGAAACTTTTGCCAATATCTAACGTCAAATTTATTTTCAATTATCTTTGATCATCAATTTGATAACCGAAGTTCAAAAATCATCTCAAAATAAATATCAAATTTATCTCAGCCATCATACTAATCTCCTCGTTTATCAAAGTAGGAGATTTTTCTCTTCGAAACTCAAAATTTTTCTAAAAGTGTCGAACTAAATTTTTCTAACTTTTGAAACCAGAATGAACATCATGCATTCGGGCAGTAGTTTCATTATAACTAAAAGTCCACTCACAGTTCGTGTCAAACGTAATAACTTAGTATTGCTGGAATATTCGTGCATACAAAATCATGTGTCGAAATGATGTGTTAGAAGCGTGTACGTACAGTTAAGTCAATTTCTTATTTTCTGCCTGTATTTATTATGTAACAATCTGGACTGAGCAGTGATGAACACCTACTAAAAATAATTAATGAAACTAGCTTTACTTGATTCTCCAGCGCTGTTAGAGGCGTAACCGATTCACGTGCACGAACAAGTTTTGTGAATATCAATATTTTGCGCACAGGTCTTTTTCACCCATTGACGTCAGTACGAAAATTACGAGCAAATTGCGCCCATTTGATGTCAGTACGAAAATAATGAGCAAATTGCGCCCATTTGATGTCTGTACGAAAATAACGAGCAAACTGCGCCCATTTGATGTCAGTACGAAAATAACGAGCAAATCAGGCCCATTTGATGTCAGTACGAAAATAACGAGCAAATTGCGCCCATTTGATGTCAGTACGAAAATAACGAGCAATTCAGGCCCATTTGATGTCAGTACGAAAATAACAAGCAAATTGCGCCCATTTGATGTCAGTACGAAAATAACGAGCAAATAGCAATTGAGGCTCGCAGCCACGCGGGGTGAAATGCGGAAGTACTGCGTAGTCAGAATTAATTTCTTCGGAAGGCCTGCTCTGAAACTCACTCATCAATTTCGTAGTGACGTAAACATCATTCTATGAGAAATTGCTCTGTAGGGCTAGTTCTGTTATTTATGATCATATGTGAGATGAAGGTTTAGTTTTATGAAATTTTAGATTTGAATATGAAATGAACGACGTGCCACAGAAGCATTCATTTTTCTCATTCAAGGCAGCCTAACGATGAAGAATTAAGACCGAATAACTTTAATTCAAAGTAATTTTTCAATTTGCTCAGAGGCACGCAAAGTAATGCAAAAGAGGGATGGCTTACAAAACATGCTACAGTGTTTGTAACACTCATTGCTCTGTACAGATTGCTGAGCCAGTTTTCTCACACATCATTGTCGGGTGATGAATTTTTGGGAGCCGGCATCGTTGACCTGCTGAAGCTGAATTGCTCACAGACGCGCTGCGGAGAGCGTTCCACCTCTCGTTTCATAGTTCGAATAAAATGTTTCACTCGCAAGGTTCAAAGGCTTGAATTCGAATTTTCAGCTCCCGCAGCCACGAATAAATCTTGACAGGCACTAACATTTTCACAGCGACAATTGCTCATCAGAAAATAGGGCGGGGGCGCGTCGCGAACAAATAATTCCGACGAAACCACGAGGCCTAATTTTCTAACCCGTTTGTTGCAATGATGGACGGCATTATTATTTCTCGCATCAAAATACAAAACAAGAGTGGAAGAAAGAATTTAACGCTACTGCACATTTCCTTAACAAAGTTTTTAATCTGTTTTCAGAGAACAAATATCGATCCTTTTTGTGTCTCAAGCGCATTAAAAAGGTTGTTGGTTGATTTTCGTTTTCCACATATTATCAAAGAGAGCACTTCACGTTTTATTATATCGTAAATTGAGGCGTTATTAGATTCTGTGGAGGCAAGTTTATTTTAAATTATTCATAAGTCAACTAATAATCTCACTTTAGCGGCTTCTTTACCGCACGAGCGGCCACGACGCCGCGCACTCTGATCCAGAATCAACTTTTTCTCCCCGAATAAAGTTCCGTCCAGAGTATGCAGTTATCAGTCGCAAAAACTACACCACGACTCCATCAAAATCAAAAACATAAATTAACGAAGTTATTGACACTGTTGAGTTCTACTCTGTATGGAAAGGCCGCAAAAAAATGTGGCCTTAAAAATGAGCTCAACGTTGCTCCCCGATGTTATTCAATGATATAAAAATGTGCTAGGAGTACTCGAATAAGCATATTGATCAATTCATCAACACAAAAATATACCCAGAATTCACAAGATAATTTTCTTCTCTACTAGTTTACTAAGATACGCTTTTACTCGCAGAAAAATTAATATGATCGATGACTGAAACAATTTTGGGGTTCCATAGCGGCTATTCAAAACTGGCCTTAAGGAAGCGAGGCTGCTTGAGGTTTTTCTGTTTATGCAGCGGAAGACAGCCTAGTTTTGCAGTGTGGAAGACAGCCTGGTTTTGCAGTGTGGAAGGCAGCTTGGTTTTGCAGTGTGGAAGACAGCCTGGTTTTGCAGTGTGGAAGACAGCCTTGTTTTGCAGTGGGGAAGACAGCATGGTTTTGCAGTGGGGAAGACATCCTGCTTTTGCAGTGTGGAAGACATCCTGGTTTTGAAGTGTGGAAGACACACTGAGTGCTACAGTTATGGTTGACTTTACCTTGTAGTCTAATATAGCAGTTGTTCTTTTCAGAGACTTCACGAACTTTTTTCACCAACGTAGTCATCAATCATATGCAAAGACTAACGTATTTAAGCCAGAAATCATTTACTGACTTTGAAATGGTTATTGAATGGAGCTGAGCAAGAGCTGAAAACAGCGAGCAAGCGCTGTAAGTCTTCAAGCTGAATTTGTTTCTTAGGAACTAAGAACTTCGTCATGAATTCCAGGAAACTCCTCAAGTATCTTAAGGCGATTAGGACTTCACAGCAGCCTCTGGATATCAAAGCCTATTTGAAGATTCTGATAGAAGCCAAGACGAAAATAGCCGACACCTCGAGACTTCGAGCTCATTACTAGTAGCCGACAGATTTCCTAGGAAGTCATGGAGGTATCAGGATAAAATCACTGAGAAAAATGACGCTAGCTTCTAGTAAGTAAGAACTTCTTCAAGCATCAGCACCACTGCAACTTGACTACGAGGGATTGCATCAACTTGAGTTTGGAACTCCTCTTTTGGATAAGAAATGACTCCATGTGTATTGAAACTAACTGTAAATTAACGGGAAAACTATGCACCACTTTCACTTGGTAAAACTTCCTCTTGCTCGTTGTTGCAACCGCCATGACATTTTGAGGCCGAAGAGCTTCTTTGATCTTCTCAGAAGGAGACCAACAACACAGGTAAACACAATTCTTCTGGCATGGTGGTTTCGAAAGAATTCTAATGATTGTTGGTGCGCTGAATGCGAGTATGATACGAGTTTTTCTTAAACACGTCTGGCTTTCAAGATATGATATTATATATACATGTATGTACATAGGTCGATAGATAGATAAATCGATAGATACGGGAAGTGGCAATTTTGTGCTTATAGTGAAAGAAATCGATGTTTATTGTTTATCATTAAATTACAGCTACATGAACTTCCTTTTTTCGACATTCTATCATGCACAAAATCTGGAACATCCCTCCTCAAGCACCAACTGCAGTCGGCCATCATATTGCAACACTCTCTGCCTTGGTAGCGTTCTTCCTTTATCTTTAATGCCTTGATGGAAGAGTTCACCAGGCTCTTAACTGACATTAACCAAGTTCTCTGACAAATCACTAAAAAGTGCAACCTGACGCTCATTCTACATCCAAGGGATTTAAAACTCAAAAGCAGTTCGTCCACAATTTCTTCATATCTGTCAGCTTTCCTGTTTCTAAGGAAAATTCTTTTTCACATCAGAGAAAGTATTCCATGTTCTAGCCTCTACTGAATTCATTGGGGCCTATTCCTTTTTCACTCAGTAATCTACCGTAGCTTCAATAACACAAGAAACCCACATATTAAGCAGCCAGCAATAAATGAAGAAGAGCGAAAAGTTAATATTTGTACAAAGCTATATAAAATTGGAGCATCGCGATAGCCCAAAAATGTAATGTGATAGAGCAAATCTGAGACCAAATGTGGATAAAGTACCTCAAAATTAGTCTACAACAGCTATTACTTTTCGTGTTTATTTGTTTACCAGAGTAATAAGCGAGAAACTTCAAGTCTTTGGCATCGGGTTGCAACAAGAGCGACTATGCGCCATCAGACGCAATCATGCGCATGCATGTGGTAGACGTTAGCAAAACAACAAAGTGTTATGATCTGAAGAACCAAAGCAGCTGAGTTCTACGATATTGCACCGAAGGCTATGGAATCAGGCCCTGATATAACTTAAATTTCCTTTTCGATGGCATCAGAAGTTGATTTCGATAGAACGCTATTTTAATATTTTTTGAGCAATATTGCCCTAAAACTGTGCTTGACTCGTGAGAGCCTTCATTGTACGCGTGCTCTATATCTCATTTCCACCCTAGGAATGATTTTGAAGGATAAATCGATACTCAGACAGTTCATTGATTACCTTTTCAATAGAGCTAAGCTCCTCGGACAAAAACTTGCCATTTCTTACTCATACAGTATAAGACTTCCATAAGTAAGAATAATGGCAGCAATGCTGCGAAGCATTGAGTCTTCAAGTGTCCAGAAACAGCAGGAAAAGGCCATCATTGACGCTTTGCAGTAGTTCCGTCTTTGATGGTGCAGAGAGATTCCGGTCAACAATACGCGATACACCGTGGTAGTCCCTGTCCTTTAGGATTTTTCTTTAGGATTTTTAGGCAAAATTGTGTTCAATTTTGCCTTGAATTACCTTGCCTACCGGTTTATTTCCATTGTTGGTACACTAACATAACAGTAGTGGTATGAAACACTAGGGAATTCTGCTACTCCCTTTACTGGGTGTAACTTAGCCCCACCAAATACAATAGCCCTTTATTGTCAATCCGAGACCTCTTGGTTACGTCCCGTCGTCGTGGAGCACCTGAGAAACAAGTCTACACCTGCCAGCTCTGAATACAGACGTAAGCCTGTGCAGTACTTGTATGTAATCTAAACTTCGGTTAGAGCTTGGAAAACAGATTGATGAACTTCGTAAAAAACTCCAGTCCGAAAAAGAATAAGTTACTAAAAATTGTTGTCATGGAAGCTTATTGTTGCTCTATTTGCCCTTCTGTTTATTTTTGTGGCATGCGTGAGACTATTTTAGTGTGTCCTACACCCTACATCTGACCTACATGCTACAAGATATCTGAGCACGTAACCTAGCGGTGATATCTTGCTGTGGAAGTTCGATCTATGATTTAACGCTTCACAATAGGAAAGCAGTCACCGATCAAACTCTTCTTTAGGGTAAGCTATACATTATCCATCCTCATATTTGCAGAAATTTCCCTCACGTAGGGAAGAGGTGATGTGAAAGTGACGTTGCAGTAATCGTGTTACAAGATTTCTGAGAAAATTTCAATAAAGCAGTCCATTGCGAAAGACGAATGCTTAACTGCAATATGGTTGTAACGTTACATTTCGTCGAACACAGGCGATACGGAAAGCTTTCAATGCTGGGATAAAAGCCTGACAACTTTCATTGCGATACGTCGATTACATGTTCAGAGGGTGTGGGTGCAACTCCAGGGAGATTACATAATTTCAGACGGAGAGAATCAAAACGAACTATAAGCTATTCAGAGCTAACGCAAAATGATGAGGTTTAAACGGATGAAACTCATAACTTTTTGTATCTAGATTGACTATCAAAATAAGCTGACTATTTTTATCGCGCTATGCTCTTACTAATAGGAGTATTTGTTAAATGAAAGTAGAGAAATTATTTCAGTCCTGCTCATTGCATAAATCCTCAGTATTCGAGAAATATAGTTGGCTTCTCAGTGATTACACATTGCACAATTTTTACTTCTTTAATTCGATCAAGGAAATTATCCATCAAAATTGCAACACGCTACGCAAGTCAATACTCTGACCGTATTTCGATCGCGGAAATTATTCTTCACAATGGCAGTACGCTGAGCTTACCAATAATTTTACCCAAAATATATCAAGTAGCTAAACGTTTGTGATCACTGATCTTCATTTTAAGCATGTGTGGCTTAAAGCATTAAAAAACCTTTCTACTCTTGCTTTTTACAGCTGGAGCTTTTCGTTATCGCATCGTGCAGCTGAAATGGCTGAGCGGCACTTGGGAGTATCCTACTTGGCTCTTTGTTTGTACTCCTTGTTTATTCAGCATCCGCATCCATGTGAAAAATCCTATCGAGCGGTAGAGCGCAACGTGGACTTAGAGCCCGACATGGTCTTGGAATTAACGAGTACTTAAATGGTGAATGTTTAAATCGTCTCTTATTTTGGATTCAGTCTGCGTTCCTTGACTCATCTGCTGCTGACTCATTTGAATCATTTGCTACATAATGTTCTACGCCATCATAAGTGTTTTTATTAATTAACATTTTTATTGCAATTTTTCATATCACAGTGGTT